>CAWUFW010023910.1:0-67918 GCA_963921515.1 Calotriton arnoldi | reverse complement strand
TACCACTTTTAGAAAGTGGGTATTTTCTTGTCTAACCATCCAAGCCTGCCTCTGCTAGGTTGTGTATTCCTTGTCTGGAGTGTGAGTGTCAGGGGCTGGGGGATGCCAGGAGACAGGGTGAATCAGCACAGGGCTGAATAGCAAGATCTACATGTAGATGGGTGGGAGGAGTTGCACCTGGGACCTGAATAGGGCTGTGCCTTCCCTCCACAATGCTGGCTCCACCTCCTGTGGTGCGTCTGATGTCCCTGGCCTGCACTGTGAAAGGAAAGAAGGAGCCTTGTCAACAAAGTGCTCCAGGACTGACCAGAACTGGTTTGGACTAGGCAAAGGCCTCTCTGCCTTCAGAGAACAAAGAGAAATTGAGGATAAAAAGGGGGACCCAAACCCCAGAACTTTAGATTACTTCTGAACTAAGGAACCTGCCAGGAAGAAGGACCGGGAAAGCTGGAGGAGGAGTACTGCCCCTATGCTGCGTGTTGTGGGGTTGGCCTGCAGTGGTTGCTTCTGTCTTTGGTAGGGAAAGGACTGACTGTGCTTTCATCATCCTGCTGTTAGAGTTTTCTCCAAGGGCTTGAAGTAGAGCTTGCCTCCTGTTGGAAGTCTCAGGGATAGAAAAGACTTCAAGAGAACTCTTTTGGATCAAGAAGACTGCCAAGAAGAAGAGCTGGAGAAGCTGTGAGGAGGAACTACCAATTTGCTGTGTGCTTTGCTGTGTTGGCCTGCAGTGGCTGCTTCTGTCTTGGGCAGTGAAAGGACTGGAACTGAACTTTCTGCAATCTACTTTGTGAGTGTCTCCAAGGGCTTGAGGTAGAGCTTGCCCCCTGTTCAAGAAGTCTCAGGAACAGCAAAGACTTCAAGTTCGTCTGCCCTCAGCACTGGGGACTGTGTATTTTGTGCTGCAACAGAAGAAAAGCAACTCGACGACGTCGACGACGCCGCTGCCGACTCCGTGTCCCGACGGCATCGCAGAGGGCACCGCCGCAACGCCGCACCGCGACCCTGGTCTCACCGACGCCGCCTGTTGACGCCGCCACCGAGCCGCTGCTCGCACCGCGACCTGTGGGCACCGCACTCCGCACCGCCTCGCTTCACGACGACGCCGTGGCCTTCCCGACGACGCCGCTCCACGCCGGACTCGATGCCGCTGCTTGCACCGTGGTTCGGGGGCACCGCTCGTAAGTTACACAACGCACCACCCTCATCCCGCACCGCAGCCTTGGCCCACCGACGCCGGTGCCATCGACTCCCGTTCGTCAGCCGACGACAGCGCAGCAGCTACGACGACGCCGCTGCTGCACCGTGACCTGCCAGCACCGTGACGAGCACCGCCTTCATCTCACACCGCGACCCTGGTCTCACCGACGACGCCATCCGACGCCGCCACCGAGCCGCTGCTCGCACCGCGACCTGAGAGCACTACACGCCGCACTGCTGCACTTCGCACCGCAGCACCCGACGCCGGCCGACGCCAGCGCTCCTGACTTCAACAGAGGAGATCGATCTGCAACGCGTGTGACTTCGAGGGCCCTGACGACGCCGCACCGACTTCCGTAACCGACGCCTGCGGACGCCGTGTTTTCGGAAGCTCACCGCGAGGTCATCGACGCCCTGCATTTCTGAAAGGTACTGTTTGCGGGTCTTCCCGACACCGTAGTTGACCCGCGACGCCGCGGTCAGCCAGAACTGTTTGGATTTGTTTGTTCACAACGCCGTGATAGCCCTGGACGGAGCTATCGACATCAATGAACTGTTTTTAAAGACATTTTCAGAAGTAACTATTTCTGAAGTACTGTACCGTGGATTTTTATCGTATTTGGTCTTGTTTAAAGTATATAAAAATATTGGATATTTTTCTAAACTGGTGTGGTGACAGTTTGTAGTGCTTACACTGTATTACTGTGGGATATGTGCAAATGCTTTACACACTGCCTCTAGAATAAGCCTGACTGCTCGTGCCAAGCTACCAAGGGGGTGAGCAGGGGTTATTTTAGGAGTGTAACTCCCTTACCCTGACTAGGAAGAAGGGTCCCTACTTGGACAAAGGTGCAAGCCCTAGCCAACCAGAGATCCCATTTCTAACAGCGACACATATACCCTGGGGAAGCGTAAGGTTCTATCAGAAATGGGATATGTGGTTTTAGCTGCTTCACAGCAAACGATAATGAATCGTGGGGTAGCGGTGCTGGCCAAATCAACCATACAATCTTCTGGACGCACCTTAACTGATAGCCATGGGCGGTGGGCAATTGTGGAATGCATGGTGGGGGGTTCTAGGTTCACGCTGTGTACAGTGTACTGTTCTAATCTCGATGAAACCCTAGTTCTTGAACAACTAAATCTCGAGCTAGCATTAGGGCCCACCCCACTTGTGTTATTTGGGGATTTTAATATTAACTTGGCGGGGGAACTACAATCAGGTATTCAGAGCTATAGCGGTAGGAAACCTAGGGTGTTTAAGGCTCTATATAATTTATTGTCGGATCATGGTTTGATAGATGTCTGGGGTACGCTTAATACGCCGAATTCTGGACATATGTTTTATTCTTATCCGGATAACAAACTAGTACGGCTCGATTATTTTTTTATTTCGCCTCTATTACTTACAGAAGCTCAGATACAAGTCTTCCCCAGAATCACTTCTGATCATGCTCCAGTGGTTTTGGACATTCCTGCTCTGGGTATGAATGCTGTCCCAAGGGGATTTACTTTTGATAGGAAGCTTCTGTTAGATAACGTTTTTATTGAATATATGAGAAATTGGATCAGGGATTTCTTTCAAAATAATCATCACTCTACGAGGTATGGGATTGTTTGGGATACCTTCAAAGCCTGCTTTAGAGGGGAAGTGCTAAGCTTAGGATTATATAAGCAAAAGCAAGCTAAACGCATAGTCCAGGAGCTGTACAATAAACTTAAAGCTGCTGAAGAAAATCTTGCATGTGGGATCATGCAAGGAAATAACATAATCGAACTGCAAACACATGTTGCTAGATGTGAAGCCAATATTAGTTTGGTATGGAGTAAAGAAATTGCTACAAAATATCAGCTTTTTAAAAAAGAATGTTATGTGTACGGGGAGGCGACAGCGCGCTGTCTAGCTCAAAGATTACGCTCTAAAGAGGCTGCACAAAGAATAGAAGGCATGAAGAATCTGTCCCGTAGTGTGGTACATGATCCCCATCAGATTCTAGAGATCTTTCATAATTTTTATGAAGAGCTCTATACAGAGCAAGAGATAGAGCGGGATGTCAGTGATCTGGGGCTTTTTAACACGCAATTTCAGCGGTTACCTCAGGCGGAAACTGCTATATTGGATAGTCCGATTACGCTGGATGAACTGGAACAGGCTATTAATAGTATGACGAGGGGTAAGGCTGCGGGTCCAGATAAGCTTCCATCTGAAGTTTATCTGACTTTTTTTCAAGATCTTAAAATGGATCTGCTGGCTGTCTTTCAGGCTGCTCAAAATTGTTTGGCTCCACAGTAGTGGGATGATGCTAATATTGTCGTATTTAAAAAGAAAGACAAGC
This sequence comes from Calotriton arnoldi, assembly GCA_963921515.1. Lineage (NCBI taxonomy): Eukaryota > Metazoa > Chordata > Amphibia > Caudata > Salamandridae > Calotriton > Calotriton arnoldi. The sequence goes on along the minus strand of CAWUFW010023910.1, from coordinate 64,385 downwards.
CATCTGATCTTCCGGGGTCCTATCGCCCAATCTCACTCACCAACTGTGATGGGAAGATCTATGCGAAAATACTTGCTAATCGACTGGCCAAGGCCATATCCCCCTTGGTTTCTTTAAGACAGCATGGGTTTATCCCCGGAAGGGGGACCGCGAATCACATTGCTAGAGCTATTACCCTACTCGACATCGCTCAGGTTGAGTCTAGAGATCTAGGAATAGTGCGCCTCGATGCCGAGAAGGCGTGCGACCTTGTGTCGTGGGACTTCCTATGGGGGATTTTACATTCGATGGGGTTTGGTCAGGGGTATATTCAATCTTTGCAGGTTTTATATCGCTCTCCTGTAGCTAAGATCTGTTCTATGGGATTGACATCTGAACCAGTTCTAATCTCTAGAGGTACACGCCAGCGGTGCCCCTGCTCCCTGCTCTTGTTTGCGTTGTATATCAACCCCTTCCTGTATATGCTGGAGAGGAGCTCCAGGATAAGACTGTTTATGGTAGGGCAGGATCAGTTCTGTGTCTTCGCGTATGCGGATGACATAGCTATTGTAACATCTGATCCAGTGATGGATCTACCTGAAATTGAACACCTGGCAAACGCATTTGGCCGCTTGTCCGGCTATAAGCTTAATACTTCTAAAACCCAGATCCTCTGTACTAATCAAATTATGGATAGCGATTCGAGAGCTGTTAACGAGGTTATATATCTGAGTATTAAGATATGGGTGTGCCTGAAAGAGCTTATCGATGTCAACTGGGGGGCCATTATTGGAAAGATTAAACAAGCCCTTGGGAGATGGGAATGTCTTCATCTGTCTTTGGTAGGTAGAGCTAATATTCTTTAAATGAACATACTGCCGAAAGTGCTATATTTTTTCAGATCGGTACCTTTGGAGATATCTCACCTGCAATTACAACAGCGTCAACAACTTTGCTCTAGATTCCTGTGGGCCCCGGGAAAACCACGGAGAGCTGCACGGTTCATGACTATGCCGTGGGATAAAGGGGGGTGGTCAGTTCCTGACTTTGCATTATATTATTATACTTGTATTCTAGCAAATATACGTTTACTATTGACTGGTGAAGGAGTCGATAACCTTGCTGAGGCTCCATCAATTTATCAGATGGTGTTGGGGAATGAGGTTAAAAACTGCTTGTTTAAAAGAATCGATGGCAGTTATTATAAAAGAACCCGCTTTAAAATCCTGGGCGCAGTCTTCAAGGTTTGGAAGATCGTGCGAAAAAATCTTCAGATTCAAGGATTATCATTTTATACACCTATGTCTGCCGCAGGGATCCTTCCATCGATATTTCATGACCATGTGGCAGGAAAGTGGAGACTCTCTGGCATTACGCAATTGGGGCATCTTTTGGAGGCCGATGATCTTATATGCAACAATATACAGACAAAACACAGACAATCCAACATCTCTGACACTTTGAGGATTGCATGTTAGGAAACTAGGTACACAACACAATGGCAAAAGCTGAGTTAAGAGAAAACAGGACATTTAGGTATGGTGACAGTTAGTGAGGTGTAACTTACCAGACTCCACTCCCCCAGGTATTCCTGTCAAGCCATCAGAATGAAGGATCTGCAAGACCTTCTCCTCCCAGGAAAACATTTTGATTGGGGTACTGCGAAGACTACCACCAGTCCTGTGGGCCTACAGTTATTCCTTGGAGGCCAGGGAGTGCAGCTTCTGCCACAGGTCGTTGCGCCTCTTCCTAATATCCTCCTGTGTGCATAGGGTGGTACCACAGCATTCACTCTGTCTACTATTCTGGACCACATGTCCCTTTTCTGACTGATACTTATATGTTGAACTTGGGCTCCAAACAATTGTGACTCTAATCTTATGATTTCATCCAGTATGACAGACTACTCTGCCTCTGAAAAACGTGGATATTGATTGCCTGGCCATATCCCCAAATTAAAGTCAGCGACAATACAACCAAAAATACACCAAGGGATGAAAAGAAAATGTGCTGAAAAAGTGAGTGGAGAGTGGTAAAAGGGATGGGGAAAAAAGGCCTGCCTTCTCTCACCAATATGTTGTGTCAGAATTGCTGGGCTGATGTTGAGTGACAAGAGATCATGATCTGAAATGGTGCATGTTTTATAGTGTGATTTGTAGTTGTACCGACTTGGCCAATGGACATCAGGTGTGTTGTATTAGTATCCATCCAATGGCCACTGTTGTGGTGCTTTGCTTAGAGAGTACCTCAACGGACTACCGCCATTGGGGAATCGCCACAAAGAGACCGCCAGTACAACTGTGTTTTCGTAATCTGCTTGGCAGGAACCCACAGCTTTGACGGCAACGGAGTACGAATTTCCAGCATTGCAGTCCGCCGAATCGCAGGTGGGACACTCTCCGTTGACGCGGTCTGCATTTCAGGCTGCATGCATCGTAATAGGGCAGGTGAAAGACCGCAAGTACTTGAGACCGCTGCGGTATGGAAGTAAGACAGCCAAACTCATGATCAGGCCCTTAATCCACAAAGGGTTTCAGTAATTTATTTGAAGAAAAAGCTGCCCCCCCCATGTAATAAATCTCAAATTGTAGCCTCTGCCATGGAACTGCTGATTGGATACCTGCTGCAGGTTGGTCCCGCTAATGATCTGGCATTTTTGAGGTTGTTACTTGAAAAAGTTTGCATGTCCCAACACAGAAAGGGACTTTGTCGTTCTTTCAGAGATGGATGAATCTGAAATTCAATCCAATGCTGTGGAGCTACTGGTCGTGAACTTTTCGCTGTTGGTCCCCTAGGCTCTGGAACAAATGTTTTCAAAAGTTTCCAAACTTTTTCCTGGTTCCCAAGTAACCACAGTAGTACAAGTTTAAGGCCCCATGACCTCAGAGGGGACACTTAGAGACTCTCAGGGTGCCAGGCAGAGGATGTCTGCGCAGTCCAGTCCAAGTTCCAGTCACCAATGATCAGCTTGGAAATGCATTGAAAAGGCCTCTTAAAGCTTTTTGTGTCTCTGGAGCCACACAGGAGGTCAGTCAATTGACCCTTAGAGTACAATTCTTTGTCCTGGGTGCAAGAGCGAACATACCCAGTCTTTTAGAGCTCATCGCGTCACAGACAGCAAGCCTAATCCTCTTGTTTTCTTCCGCAGGTCCAAAAGTAATCTGATGCGGTGCCTTGGGGTTCCACATTTATGCCTGGCACTAGTTAGTGGGTGGGGATGCCTCCTGGCACTCCCTAACCAATCAGGTAAAAGTTCCTGTTGGAAACTCTACCAACCTTGGCAGCAATTCCTGTAAACTACAGCAAAAAATCCAACAGTGCCCTTCAATCTCAAAATCCAAGATGGGGATACCCTTCTCCCCTTGTGTAAGACTTGTATGCCCACCCAGAGGTATATGATTAACGAATACAGAGCTAGTGATAGCGGGTGACTTAAACAATGTGCTGGACTATAAGCACCTCATTCTTGATCCAATAAAGGAGTCCCAAAGTCTATGGGGAATACCACCAATAGAATCCAATCATAAGTCAGCATGTCACAGCAACCAAAGCTTCTGGCACAGCTGTTCAGAATACCAGTAGTTAATATGAATGGACACATTCCTCCAGACATTCCAAACTATCACACTTAATGTCATTAAAAGGATTTATTTTTTTACTACACCTTGGTATCACCATCCTTATTCCAACAAATTCCATCCTTTGAAAGCATAAATAGAACGGAGAGCGATCACTGTCCACAGACAATCACAATGAGGGGGGGGGATCAGGAAAAATTCAACTTTTGAAGCAATTGAGGAGAAGGAGTTTGCATTAATATTGAATAAAGCAAAATGCAATTCTCTCTCAGCAAGGGTATATCAAAATTGGTCCAATTCTTTTGAAAACAGTCTTATCATCAAAGTGGCGCTTCAGAAAATAGGCACTAAGATTATCAACGATTGGCCCAGCGATCTCGCTAGCCTCCTTTATCATTTTACAAGCCATCAACAAAACAGCCAAGATGGCCTTTGAGCTCAGAGGAGCACCCAGTACACAACGGAGTTGGGCGGTATGAAAAGTCAATGCATGCGCCTCTGGAGGAGGTATGCTAAGACTAGAAAGATATTGTACCTGAAAGAGCTGAAGTTGCTAACATTAGTGTGTAAGCACCAATGGGGCAGACAAATCCTCTGCATGGTAAAAGATGTGTACCACTGTCCTGAGTGCCCATCTGAACTGCTGTCTGGATCCCTCATGCTGATTTTTGTTGTCCTAGGCAAACACGGATCATGCATGTGTGCCATAACATAGGCCTGTCTCACGAATTGCAGTCTTGTTGGACTGGGACCGGCGCCCAAAATGCTACACTCATAGTGGTGGAAGGCTGCAACCTTCACCAAGAGTTAAGCAGCATGAGTGTGGTGGTGGCAGCATACGGTGTAGCGATCCGTAGGAGTGAACAGGTCCTTTTCATCCTGTGTCACTGAAGTGAGGCCTACAGGCTCACTCACCTTTTTTAAAAGTTTGCTGTTGTGTTCTTTACTCACCCCTGGCCTACATCAGTTAGATGTAGAGTGCTGCACAGTGCCAGAGTTGTGACTCTGCGCTGGATGTATGTGTGCCTGGTAAGGATACAGTACAGGGATAGAGCAGTGCTGTGCAGTACAAGCATGGTTAGTGGACGTATTGAATGAATGTCTGTATGCCTAAGAGGAATACATTACATGAGAGAGATGTAGTGCAGTGCATGCAGAAGGAAAGCATGAGCTGGGTATATGTGTGCTTGCGAAAAATACAATACATGAAGGATTAAGTGTCGTGCAGCGTGAGCATGGTGTGTGTGCTGGCAGTGTGTGTGTTTGCAAATAGCACACCATGGCACAATACAGAATGGATACAGTACTGAGCAGTGCGCACAGAGTGATTGTGTGTGCTGGATGTCTGTGCACCTGGGGTTGCACACTACATGGAGGTGATTGTACTAGTCAGTGTGTGTGCTGTGTATGTACGCTGAGTGCAAAGTATTCCTGCAGTGGTACATTACATGGAGGGCCATGGGTTTCATTTTGCGAAACCTAGGCCTGTCTGGTGAAGACATGAGGAGTAGATGAATCCCCCCAGAAAGATTTGTGCATTGCTGCTTTCCTGTGTGCTGAGTGCTGAGTGGGACACACAGGAGGAAGGGAGAGAGAGACCCCCCCTCAGCCCCCACTCTACACTTCAAAAGGGTGCTCTTTGATTCAGTGATAGATCACAAGGGAAGGAGCCTGGACACATCTCATGGAGGAAATGGGGCTGATGATAGAATCATAAAACATAGGGCTTGGAGCCCAGGATTAACCTTTTGATGCACACATTACTGTGGCTGACACACAGGGGTGAAGTCTAGTCACTCCATTGGCCTGTGTTGTGGGTCTATCAGCTTTGGAGGCTCTCCTACTCTGACAGACAGCCTTTCAAGAGGAAGACAAGAGAGAAAGGTGTACACTTCAAAAGAAGCAGAACTCCCAAATGAAACTTCAAAGACCCAGACCCTGAATCACATTTGTAGGAAAGTGCCTCTTTTTGATTCTGTAGCCCCCACTTTTTGGCTGATGTGATTTTGAACTGTATGTGCACTGGGTCCCTGATAACCAGGTGCCCAGTGCCAGATCTCTTTCCCAAAACACTGTACCATGATTGGAACAACTTCAGCTACCCCTGTAAGTCCCTAGTAAATGGTGTCCCTGGTATCTAGGGCATGGGTACTGAAGAGGGTCCTCTGGTGCTGCAGCACTGGTTGTGCCACCCCAGGGCTCCCTTCACAAGGCTATGCACTCTGCCATTGCAGGCTGCGTGTCTTGGTGCAGGAAAATCAGAAGAGTCGACATGACACACAGCCCTGTGTGCCATGGCAACCATACGCTGCATAAGTTATTGGGAAGTAACCCCTACTGCAGGCCTTTAGCTCTAAGGCAGAGTGTACTATATCCTATGTGTGGGCATATCAGCATGAGCAGATGTTGTAGTTAAACAGGGAAGCCATTAAGAGTACATGGGCTGGATACTTGTCAACACAAGTTTCCTAGCTCCATGATGGCATCACTGATTTCTAAGATGTTTGGTACCAAACATCTTTTCTTAATAAATCCTCACTGATGCCAGTGTTGGATGTATTATTTAAATTCACACGGGAGACCCTTTTAGAGGGCCTCCTGCTACTTAACCAAACACTAGTGGAGTCTCTGGCTGGTTTTTACAAGCCTGCCACCACCAGACTTGTTTCTGACCTCATGGGGTGAGAGCCAATGCTTTCAGTGGACAGAAACAATACCTGCTCCGGGTGGGGGTGTTTCACACCTCCTCCAGAACAGGATGGCCTTCCCGGGCAGGAAACTTAAAAAGCAATGCTACCTTTGAAATCCAACCCAGGAACCCCCAGATAGTAGGGGAGGCCAAGCCCCCTTTCCTGCTCCACTTTTGGTGGGGGGAAAGGCGGGAAAAATAGTTAGATGAGGAGGAGGGTCCCCCGTCAGCCTGAACCACCCCTAGGGCAGGGAAGGTGAGGTGAACCCATCTCCGGAAATTCAACCATCTTGAGATGGTGACAAAACCTCCAATCAGGGCTAGGCTAGTGCTTTTTCCCACAGGAAGTGGTCACTAGAGGGTGTAGATACCCTAAAGGCAGATAGCCCATTGGCTATTACCTGTCTACCCTTGTAACACCCCATCATTCTGTATTTAGGTGGCTCCCCAAGACTTTAACATCAGATTCATTGGACCAAAGAAGACCAGGACAAAGAAGACCCACTGCATGAGAACTGAAGCCCGTCTGCAGAAGAAAAAGGCACCAAACCCTGCCAACTGCTCCAAGGACTCGACAATCACTGCCTGCTGTGTCGTCCTGAACCTGCAAGGACTCCAAGAACCCTGGAACATGTTCAACCTTCGAAACATAGCTGAGAAGCTCCCTTGGAGTGAAAGTATCACTCCCCTGCACACCGCAGGCACCAATCCTGTGAAGTCGAGTTGGTCCATGTTAGACTTGGCTTTTTCAGCGGGTTTACCCCCAGACTTTTTGCTTTTTGGCCTCCTGTTTTTGACCCTGTATGTGTTGGTTTTAGGACTCTGGGCACTTTACCACTGCTAATCAGTGCTAAAGTGCATATGCTCTCTGTGTAAATTGTGTTATGGATTGGTGTTTCCATGATTGGCCTTTTTGATTTATGTGTCAGTCCCTAGTAAAGTGCACTGCGAGTGCCAGGGCCTATAAATCAAATGCTGTTGGTGGGCTGCAGCACTGGATTGTGCCACCCACGCAAACACCCCATAAAGTGTAACTCTGGCCTGCCATTGCAGAGCCTGTGTGCAGCCTGGGGCTGCCATGTCGACTTGGAAAGTGCACACACTTGCAAGTCCCTAAACCTTCCCTTTTCTACATGTTAGTCACCCCTAAGGTAGGCCCAAGGTACCCCTGTGGGCAGGGTGCATTGTATGTGAAAGGTAGGACATGCCCTGGTGTGTGTTGCATGTCCTGATAGTGAATTACAGCCAATTTCGTTTTTCACTATTGCAAGGCTACCTGTTCCCCATAGGCCAGAATGGGCAGTTTTGATTATTACAGCTTATAATCCTAACTGACCCAGGGAACATGGTAGAAATTCGAGTTTAGTATGCCTGGACTCAGAATGATAAAATGCATCTTTTAGTGAAGTTGGTTTTAACATTCTGTGTTTGAAAATACCACTTTTAGAAAGTGGGTATTTTCTCGTCTAACCATCCAAGCCTGCCTCTGCTAGGTTGTGTATTCCTTGTCTGGAGTGTGAGTGACAGGGGCTGGGGGATGCCAGGAGACAGGGTGAGTCAGCGCAGGGCTGAATAGCCAGATCTACATGTAGATGGGTGGGAGGGGATGCACCTGGGACCTGAATAGGGCTGGGCCTTCCCTCCACAATGCTGGCTCCACCTCCTGTGGTGCGTCTGATGTCCCTGGCCTGCACTGTGAAAGGAAAGAAGGAGTCTTGTCAACAAAGTGCTCCAGGACTGACCAGAACTGGTTTGGACTAGGCAAAGGCCTCTCTGCCTTCAGAGAACAAAGAGAAATTGAGGATAAAAAGGGGACCCAAACCCCAGAACTTTAGATTACTTCTGAACTAAGGAACCTGCCAGGAAGAAGGACCGGGAAAGCTGGAGGAGGAGTACTGCCCCTATGCTGCGTGTTGTGGGGTTGGCCTGCAGTGGTTGCTTCTGTCTTTGGTAGGGAAAGGACTGGACTGTGCTTTCATCATCCTGCTGTTAGAGTTTTCTCCAAGGGCTTGAAGTAGAGCTTGCCTCCTGTTGGAAGTCTCAGGGATAGAAAAGACTTCAAGGGAACTCTTTGGGATCAAGAAGACTGCCAAGAAGAAGAGCTGGAGAAGCTGTGAGGAGGAACTACCACTTGGCTGTGTGCTTTGCTTTGTTGGCCTGCAGTGGCTGCTTCTGTCTTGGGCAGTGAAAGGACTGGAACTGAACTTTCTGCAATCTACTTTGTGAGTGTCTCCAAGGGCTTGAAGTAGAGCTTGCCCCCTGTTCAAGAAGTCTCAGGAACAGCAAAGACTTCAAGCCCGACGCCGTCTACGACGCCGCTGCCGACTCCGTGTCCTGAAGGCACCGCAGAGGGCACCGCCGCAACGCCGCACCGCGACCCTGGTCTCACCGACGATGCCTGCTGACGCCGCCACCGAGCCGCTGATCGCACCGCGACCTGTGGGCACCGCACTCCGCATCGCCTCGCTTCACGACGACGCCGTGTTATCCCCGACGACGCCGCTCCACGCCGGACTCGACGCCGCTGCTTGCACCGTGGTTCGGGGGCACCGCTCGTAAGTTACATGACGCACCGCCCTCATCCCGCATCGCAGCCTTGGGCCACCGACGCCGGTGCCATCGACTCCAAGTTTGTCAGCCGACGACAGCGCTTCAGCAACGACAACACTGCTGCTGCACCGTGACGAGCACCGCCTTCATCTCACACCGCGACCCTGGTCTCACCGACTACGCTATCCGATGCCGCCACCGAGCCGCTGCTTGCACCGCGACCTGAGGGCACCGCACGCCGCACCGCTGCACTTCGCACTGCAGCACCCGACGCCGGCCGACGCCAGCGCTCCTGACTTCAACAGAGAGGAGATCGATCTGCAACGCGTGTGACTTCGAGGGCCCCGACGACGCCGCACCGACCTCCGGAACTGATGCCTGCGGACGCCGTGTGTTCGGAAGCTCACCGCGAGGTCATCGACGCCCTGCATTTCTGAAAGGTACTGTTCGCGGGTCTTCCCGACACCGTAGCTGACCCGCGACGCAGCGGTCAGCCAGAAATGTTTGGATTTGTTTGTCCACGACGCCGTGATAGCCCCGGACGGAGCTATCGACATCAAGGGACTGTTTTTAAGGACACTGTGGTAACTGAAGATTTTTTAAGGTACTGTACTGTGGATTTTTATCGTATTGGTCTTGTTTAAAGTATATAAAAATATTGGATATTTTTCTAAACTGGTGTGGTGTCCGTTTGTAGTGCTTACACTGTATTACTGTTGGTTATGTGCAAATGCTTTACACACTGCCTCTAGAATAAGCCTGACTGCTCGTGCCAAGCTACCAAGGGGGTGAGCAGGGGTTATTTTAGGAGTGTAACTCCCTTACCCTGACTAGGAAGAAGGGTCCCTACTTGGACAAAGGTGCAAGCCATTGCCAACTAGAGATCCCATTTCTAAGAGTCCACTTGCTGCTCCCCGTAGACCTGGATGCAATACCAAAGCAAGAAGAAGTACAACAGCTCCGGAGGGTCAGATCTGCCTCTCCTTCAAGTTTGGAGTCACCATGACCTACTGGAGCCGCAGCGTACCAATACCTGGGGTACTGGACCCCCAACAGTAAAAACCAAGAAGAAGAGTCCACTTAAGACTCCCAAAGCACCAGAAGCAAGCACCCATAAAGGAACATGGAGACACCAGAGACCCACTTCCTGAGTGGCCCAGCTGTCTGAGATCGCCTCTCCAGGTTGCCTGCTCCAGACCACGAGGACCCTAAAAACACACGATGCCCGGCTGACCAGTTTGCTCTGCACCTGGCCCTACCAGCCCCAGCACCAACTAACCAGCTCTGCTCCCATGGTCCCATGCTCTTGTGTCCTTCTCCCTCCAAGGAGATCCACCGTATTTACCTGTAAGTCCACCTGTGCAGTGCCTTTTCAAGTGCCCCCCCTTGCCTTTGCGCCCCAGTTTCCAAGACCCTCAGGACTCTGTTCCCGCCCGATCCGGAATGCTCTCAAACTTCTCCTGCTGGAACTTTAGCCCTGGTCCCGACATCGACCTAAAACGAGAAGTTGAACTTTGTGAAAGCATTGCCAAATTTTATATGCATTTTTTCTCTTTTCCCCGCTTGTTTCCTAAGGTGCGTACTTTTTTTTTTTTTTTTTTTGATTTTCAACAACCTTTATTGTAGGCTAGATTTAGTGAAACACAGCACAGTGCCTACAACCCTAGTCGGGCCGGCAGCACAAAGGAGCATCAGGTATAGCAGTATAGGCGGGGTAAAAGTACACAGCAAGCCGCCTACAACCACTTCGGGCCGGCCGCGTCAGATGAAACAGTTTAGCGAATATTTTTGTAGGTCCGTGAGCGTGATAGACAAAACATAAGAAAGAAACATTACCACTGAACATTACTGACAGCAGAAGTTGACCAGTCAGATACCATGAACATGCTGTTAGTCCCATGAGTAACCCTTCAATAGCCTCTATTGTTTTCCTAAGGTGTTGTACCTTGGCCAGAGTGAGATTCAATATGATTCAGGTCGCCTTACCCTCGTTTAACCCAACGTCACTAGGTCGGGGCTCAACGGCTGAGTCTGTGGAGGTGGTCTGCTCCAGAAGATATGTCTGAAGGGGAGCCCATATGTCGCGTGGGCGGGAGGAAGGTGGCAGGAGCTCGGCATAAGTTTGAAGTTGATCTTGACAATAGATAAGATCCTGCAGCCATTCCTTAAATTTGGGAGCTCTCCCTCTACCCCACCTGCAGGCGATGCGTCTCTTAGCGAGAAGGAGCGCCAGGGAGACGTATTTCCGCACTGCAGCAGCTAGTGCCTCAGTGTACCCTAGAAGTGTAATTATAGGGTCGTCGGGGATGTGTAGCCCAGTCATACGGTCGAGCGCCGTCAGCACCTCAGTCCAGTAGCATCGTATGGGGGGGGCAGTCCCAAGCTAAGTGTAGGAAGTCCGCCCCTTCACTCCCGCAGCGATCACAGGGGTCACTGTCGCGGAGGCGGAGGCACTTCAAGCGCGCTGGTGTATAATAAAGGCGATGGATGTATTTGTAGTGAATAATGCGTAGCCTGCTGCTGGCCGAAATATTTCCAATTTGGCGGCAACAGAAGGACCATTGGTCATCAGTGAGAGGGGAGCCTAGGTCCTCTCCCCAACATGTCCTGGCTGAGGGGGGGTCATACGTGCGGTCCTTTTGAGTAGTACGGTATAGCAGCAACACAACATGGGTAGGGGCAGTTTGTTGTAGGAGGGCATGTAAGGGAGACATGACGGGAGGTTCCTGCGGGAAGCACTGGGTTAGGGCCTTCACATCCTGTCACAGCCTGATGTAGAAGAACCGGTCCAGGGGAGTAGGTAGCGTGGTGCCAAAGAATTCCTCACTGGTGCAAAAAGTGCCTTTTACATAGAGTTTACCCCAGGTCTGGATGGAAAGTTTCCGGAGGAGTTGGCGGCAGCCTCCCTCCTGCGTAACCAGGAGGTCGAGTCTGCCATGGAGGGGCAGCAGGGGTGAGTATAGGATGGTGGCGTGGAGATGGTTGGCCAGGTCACACCAAGCGCTAGTGGTGCAGTGTACAGTGGTGGAGGCTAAGCGCCTCGGGATAGCTGGTGCGCTTAAGTAGGCAAAGCAGGGGGTTGGGGCCGTGTAACTATCTTCTATTGCCAGGTGGGGCATGTAAGGGGGGGGGGGTTTATCCAGTACGCCGTGAAGTGAGCCTGGGCACAACTGAAGTAGAGCTCTAGATCTGGTACTTCGAAACCCCCGGCGTCGAAGGGCCGAGTGAGAGTGTCCCAGCGCAGTTTAGCTTATTTCCCTCCCCATGTGAGGCGGATGAGTTGAGTTTTTAGGGCTTTGAAGAAGTGGCGGCTGGGGGCGTAGGGGATATTGATAAAAAGATAAAGCAGTTTGGGCAATATCACCATTTCAATAAGAGAGGTTCTACCAGCTAGGGAGAGTGGCAGGGCAATCCACCTGGTAATTTTCTCAGTGAGGAGATCAAGCGTTCGCCCATAATTGGCTGTCATCAAATCGCTCCGATTGCAAGTAATAACTATACCGAGGTATGTGATTGTATCGTCGCACCACGTGAGGGGGTAGTCGGGTGTGAACTGCGTGGTGGCGTTGGTGAGGGGATAGATCTGGGATTTCCCCCAATTTATATTTACCCCAGAGAGGTGACCAAAGAGATACGGGAAGTCGGAGGATGGGGTTGAGGCTCACCTCCGGGTCGCGAAGGTAGAGAGTGAGGTCGTCAGCGTATAAGGAGATCAGTATTTGTCTTTCTGGATATATGAGGGCATGGTCTCGAAAGTGTTGTCGAACTTTGGTGGCCAGGGGCTCGATTGCCAGGGCAAAGAGGAGGGGTGAAAGAGGGCACCCCTGCCTAGTGCCTCTGGCTATTGTGAAGGAGGAGGATCGAGCGCCGTTGACCATAATGCTGGCCTTCAGGCCTGTATTTATCAGGTTAATCCATGCTAAAAAGGGAGCGGGGAACCCCATACGTTGTAGGACAAATGCAAGGTAATCCCACTCTAGGGAATCGAGCGCCTTGGTGGCGTCGAGAGAGACGGCCGCCGCATTCATGTCGGGGTCAATGTCCTGGAGGACCGCAAACAGGGTGCGCAAGTTGTGAGACATGCCTCTGCTGGGTACAAACCCCGACTGGTCAGGGAGGACCAGGGCAGTCATGAGGGGGCTAATGCGATTGGCGATTAGTTTTGCTAAGATTTTAGCATCAACGTTTATGAGAGAGAGGGGTCTATAGGAATTGCATTGTGTAGCCGGCTTGCCCGGCTTCGGTAGGGATATTATGAGCACCTCTCGCATAGTTTGGGGTAATATTCCAGTTTCGTGAGCCTCCTCGAAGACATGCCTCAACACGGGAATGAGAATATGGCGATAAGTTTTATAGAATTCGGCCGGGAGGCCGTCTGGTCCCGGGGCCTTGCCAGATTGTAGTTGCATGATTGCGGTTATGATCTCCTCGTCTTCGTGATGTGCGAGGAGGAATTCCCTCTGAGTGTCCCCCAGCCAGGCTATCGCGGTGTCCTCAAAGAAGGGAGTGAAGTCAACGGGTTGTGTCCTGTGGGAAGTGTACAGGGTTTTGTAGAAGTGCTGGAAGGCCGCAACTATGTCTGAAGTGTTTCTGTGCAACTGACCATCCTCATCCTCGATTTCAAGGACGGTGTTGGAGAATCTAGGTGGGCGAATCAGGGACGCGAGCGCTTTACCCGGCCTTTCCCCCTCCCCATATCAACGAGCTTGGTGATATTTCCCCCTGAATCTACACTCCCTCTCGGCTGTCTCCTGATAGTCAGTGAGCAGGTCCTTCAGGTGCGCCTTAAACGTCGGGGTGGGTGCATTCTGTATTTGTGTTTCTGTTTGTTTGAGCTCTAGTTCTAACTTGCGGAGTGTAGAGCGGATGTCCTTAAGGACCTCTCCGCTTTTGGCGATGCAAATTCCGCGCACAGTGACCTTGAAGGCCTCCCAGACCGTGGAGTATTGCGTGACTGAGTTTTCGTTGCGGGGGAAGAAATCAGTGATCTCTTGCTCAAGTTCGGTCTTGAAAACAGGGCCTAATAGGGTCTGCGGGGGCAAGCACCAGGACAGGTATGGCGATTCTTCATGAGGGGATGTAAGGGTGATGAGCACCGGTGAGTGGTCGGAGTATGTGCGGGAGAGGTGAGAAGCGCGTAACAACCATGGGGTCAGTCCTCTAGTGAGAAGCCAACTATCTATTCGCGGCCAGGAGGAGTGGGCGGCGGAGAAGCAGGATCCCTCTCTATCATGTGGGTGGAGAGTGCGCCAGGCGTCGACAAGACCATGGTCGTTAATAATGTGGTTAAGGGTGTGGTGTGCGTTGGAGTAGTGGTGGGGTTACGGGTGCGATCGGTCTAGCGGCAGGTCAAGGGTAACGTTAAAATCTCCCCCCCACATTACGTGTGTTGAGCCTATGTCAATTATCTTACCCCAGAGGACCCGAAAGAATTCAGGATCATCAGTGTTCTGTCCATAGCAGGAGACAAGTGTTATAGATTGAGCCGCCAACCTGCCCCATAGGATACTGTATCGACCTTGCAGGTCGGCATAAGACCCGATGGAGGTGTAAGGGAGTGTGCGTTTGACTAGTATAACCGTCCCCCGGGCATAAGAGGAGTATGATGAGAAACACCTGCAGATCGCCCAACGAGATGCGAATGAGGCAGGGGCGGTGGGGCTTAGATGTGTCTCCTGGAGCATAGCACAGTGGACATTGTGGCGATCAAGGTAAGAGAGGATGTGCCGGCGTTTGGTGTGGTCACCCAGGCCTCGTACGTTCCATGTCAGGAAGTTATAGTTAGGGGTACTAGGTCGGTTCTCCATGGCAGAGTATCAGAGGTGCAGTGTTGGGTAATGTGTGCTTGCTGCACTGGTCAACTAGACAGAGCATGTGTATGCGTGTCGAGACAGTAAACAGTGGTATAAAACAATCCCCTCCCCCTCCCTCCTCCCACAACAGCAGCCCAATTCTGCCATGTCGTGTATCCTTCCCTCTTTCCCCAAAATCTTCCCGTTCCATACTCCCAACTGGGGAGGGTGGACGTAGGGTAGCAAAACTTACAGTCCAGAACAGTGTAGGGATTTCCTAAGTGGGTAGCAGGATGAGGGCGAACCAGATACTCCTCACTTCGGCAAGGGCGCACGGGGGAAAACAGTGGACAGTCTCATCAGCCCAAGGAGTCTGCGGTTGATTTGCGTGCAAGGGGGGCAGTCATAATCTGCGCGGAGAAGGCCCGGCGGGGGCCATGCAACAGTCCACGATACGGGGCGCAGTGTTCCGGCCTGCAGGTCAAGATGGATACGTGATCATGAGAGTGGTCGAGTAAAGATAGCTGCAAAGGCCTCAGGGTGGGGCGGAGCTATCACTCTATGTCCGATGTACCCCCCTCGTCGATGGTACGGGTGGAGGGGGAGGCGTGGCCTGAGGAGTCTCTGGGCAAGGTTTTAAGAAAGTCGTAGACATGCTGAGGATTGGTAAAAAAATGGTGTTTCCCTTGGTGGACAACCTTGAGGCGTGCAGGGAAGAGCATGGCGTATTCAATGTTCATTTGCTGGAGTTTCTTTTTCACTGGAAGGAATTTCCTGCGGCCCTCCTGGACGGCCATAGTGAAGTCCGGGTAGAATGAGACTTCTACGCCTTCAAAAAGCACCTTCTTCCGTTCCCTGGCGAGCCGCAGGGCAGTGTTGCGATCCTTATAGTTAAGGAGTCTCGCAATGATGGGGCGAGGAGGGGCACCGGGCACAGGGCGAGGGGCCAGTGAGCGATGCGCTCTCTCAATGATGAGTACCGACGAAAATGCCTCTCTGTCAAAGGCGGTGGTGAGCATGCGCTCCACGTACTCCTCCATCCTACCCGTGGCGGTGGACTCCGGCACCCCTAGGATCCGCAAATTGTTGCGCCTCGAGCGCGATTCCAAGTCCTCATTTTTTGCAGCAATGAGCTTCAGGACCTTCTCCATATCCAGTGTTTTTTTCACAGTCGTGGTGGAGGTATCTTCCAGGACAGAAATCCGTTGCTCCGTTTCCTTGATGCGCTCGTCGTGTTGGTCACTCCTATGCGTGAGATTGTCTATGCGGGCGTTCATAGTGTCCATTTTTGCTTCTATAGAGGACAGGCTGGATTGTATGACAAGGAGAAGGACCTTCAGGTCGTCCGTGGACGTGGGTTGTTCGGGGGCGCCGGAATGTTCTCCGTCCATTTCAGCCTGTGTTCTTGTGGACTTCCGGGCCTCGAAACTAAGTTTGGGTTGCTTGCCATCAGTCCTCCCCATGGTGACCCTGCAGCCCAGCGGGGAGAAGGCGACGGGAGATCCCTGGGGGTAGTGATATGGTGCAGCGAAAGGGTGAGCGCGGACCGGCTGAGGTGTGTGTGTGCCAGGTGGGGTTTGCAGTCACCCGCAAGTCATCTCGGGAGCCCAGCGGCGGACCCGTGCAGAATATGGGGGGGTCAGGGGACTCCGCAGGCGGCCACAGGCCGTCGGTCAGATGAGCAGGGCGCCGTGCGTAGGTGGGATTTCCCGCAAACAGCGACCAGATCACGACAGCAATTAGAGCAGGGGCCGGTGGAGAGGCAAATATCTGGAGTAGCGAGGGATGCAGCCGGCCCCGGCAAGAGGATCCACAAGCACGACGAGGCACTCAGAGACTCGAGGTGCCCGCCAAGAGGGAAGGCCGGTTTCCAGGTGGAGGACACCCCCGGCCGCCAGGCCAGCAAGGAGGCAGCAGGGGCCAACCAGATACGGCGGCGCAAGGGGCCGCCAGCAATAAAGAGTCTGTAGAGGTGGCAGCGGTACAGCCCCGCAGGGGCGGCGAGGTGCGTCCAGGCGGGATGGTCAGCTAAGCCCCGGGGTGGCCAGGGGACATCTCACCCCCAGGGATAAATGCTGCAAGGAGGAAAACTATCCAACGGGGGATCGGGCCAAGCCTCCCAAGCGGGCCCCAGGGATGCAGTTGTGCAGAGCCTAATTAGGTTCAGGAGGTCGCGGTGGCAGCTAGTGCAGCCTCATGGTGTCAGCTGGTGAGCAGCGCAGGCGAGGAGAGTGAAGGTGCTGGGGAGCGCCAAAGCATGCACGCCGCCGCCGGCGGTGACTCACCAGGTGCCGAGTATTGGAGTTGTGGGGCCGCCCAGAGCAGCAACAGCAAGCGCCAGAGGCGCGCAGCGGAGGGGGAAGCGGGCCGCTCAGCGTACGGCAATCTGCCAGCACGCTCCGGCAAGTCGGTCCCCCTGCAGCACGGTCCAGAGCTCCCAGCCTCTCCAGTGCACACCCCCGCAATCGAGGCAGTCCGTATCGGTTTCCGCTCACTCCTCAGGGTCAGCAGCTCTAGGCGGCAGCAGCGGGCAGCTTCTCCAGGCCTCGCGGGCTGGTGGCAGGCCGAGGCTCGGCATGGCCTCCAGGCCCAGCCCCCGCAGCAATGATCTTGGCAGTCCCCGCAGCGGGACGGGCAGCGATGGGGGCTGGATACCAGGACACCAGGCGGGTGCGACAGACAGCAGGTATGCAGCACAACTGCGGCGGGTTCAAATGCGGCGAAAGCACACGGCCACCATCTTATGCAGGACAGACCGCATCCCTCCCAAGACTCCGCCAGCGGCCCCGAGGCCGCCCCTGCAGTGATTTGCACTCCGGATCGTGGCACAGGGATTCCGCCACCCCTGCAGTGAGATGTACAGTGTGGAGGGGCAGATGATGAGAAGGATGATGGATGGATTGTGCCCCCGAGCAGCAGGAGCCTCACGTAAGTGCGGCCATCTTGCCTAGCGCCCTCTAGCGCGCCCCCCTCCTAAGGTGCGTACTTGTGCAAAAAAGTGATATATTTTCTGAACTTTAAAAAATCATAACTTTGAAAGTACGTACCTTAGAACTGTGTTCTTGGTATTAAAAAATACATTAAAAATAAGCTTTATTTTTACAAATTGGTCTCAGATTTCTTCTTGAGTGCGTGTCTCATTTATTGCCTCTGTGAGTACAACAAATGCTTAGCACTACCCTCTGATAAGCCTAACTGCTCACCCACACTACCACAAAAAGAGGATTAGAATTATCTGCTTTTACCTCTGTGTACCATTTGGGGATCCTCTGGACTTTCTGCATAGTGTACTTCTTTTTAGTTCACTGTATAGAGAGCCAGCTTCTTGCATATGGTGGTTCAGCGGTGGGATAGAAGACTTTGCATTTGCTGGAACTACTTTGTGAATATATGACCACATGAGTAAACCCCAAAATTGTCTTTATCTAGTCAAATTTTTGATTGGTCTGTTTTTTCCAAATTTCTGCTAGGGTCTTGGTTAAGTCCCTGAAGCAAACTGTTTAGAACTGTAAAAATCTGTACTTTAGTTAGGACAAAGCATTTAGTGGGTAGTCATTTTTTTAACTTCATAAAAAGGTCCCAACGTTATTAAAATAATGCCGGAAACCATTAGCCAGGGTCAGGAGATCAACCTTACCCCTTAACTAGACGTGAACCATGCTAGATGCAGGGCCCTCTGTAAAAACTATGGTATCGGAACAGGCAAAAGTCCAAAAAAGGAATATGCTCATTTTGAGAAAGATCACCCAGAATTGGTAGCCCAGTCTGAGGATGATGATAATGTCAATGAAGATAAAACTGAGATATAACTGAGATATAGCTGAGACCCCCTCATATGAGGACCTCATGCTGGAAAGGTTGACCAGGAGACTGAATTTAGAAGCTCAGCTCCTGGAAATAGAAAGACAAAGGAAAGAGATTAGACTGTGACCTATCTCTGGTGGCAGGATATAAATAAATAGGGAGAGTGAAGGTTGTTATGACTCCAAACTCCCCAAAGGGATGTCCCTAAATATTCAGATGGTGATGACATCACCAAATGGTTCACTCCATTTGAGAGGGCCTGTATAGGAAGGAAAGTAGCCAGAAATAAATGGGCTCCGCTCTGGTGGGAACTATTCTCAGGGAAATGCAGGGATAGACTCCTGACATTGCCTGAAAAAGATGCTGAGTCTTAGACATCATGAAGGGTACCCTGATGGAGGGCTCTGGACTCACCACCGAAGAGTATAGAGTAAGATTCAGGGAGACTCGATAAACCCAGAGTCAGTCCTGGGTGGAATTCATTGAGTTTTCAGTGAAAACACTAGGGGCCCCATTAGGATGGCGGGCGGACTTTCGTCCGCCCGCCACCCTAGCGGTGCTGGGACCGGCTGCCAGATGTGCGGCGGTCCCGCACCACTGATTAGGATGCGACCGCCACTCTGGCGATTGCATTCCTCTATCCTGACATTGTGGTGGGTGCTGCTATAAGCAGCACCCGCCGCAATGCCAAAATGGCATGTTGTGCATTGCCATGCACAACGTGGCAGGCACCGCACGGTGCCTGCCACCTTGTGCATGGCAATGTAGGGGGGTACCATAGGTACCCCCCAAGTGCAGCCCCCCACCCCCCAACCCCCCGGGAGCCCACAACGGGCCCCCAAAGCAATTCCTGCCAGCCTTTCCATGGCGGCATCGCCACCATGGAAAGCCCTTTGAGGACACTCATCCTAATATGGATGGCGGTGCCTGGTAGGCATCGCCACCATATTAGTGCCCAGTTCCGCCCGGCCAGCAATCGTAACGATTGCCGACCGGCGGAAAAGCGGCGATACCCCCGCCATGATAATATGCAGTGGGGTAAATAAGGTTGTGATGGCTGGAGGATCGCCACCGCCGGCCGGGCGGTGGCGATCCGCCCACCATCATAATGACCCCCTAGGTGGTTGGTTAACAGGTAACAATGTGAATGACTTTGAAGGGCTTTCAAATTTAATTATGAAGGAGCATCTTTCGAGTGATTGTTTCAATGAGAAATTACATCGGCATCTGGTAGACCTAGGCCCAATTTCTTCTCTAGAGATGGGGAAGAAGGCAGACCACTGGGTCAAAACAAGGGTGACTAAAACTACCACTGGTGGGGCTGACCAAAAGAAAGAGGCCAAAAAGTCCCCCCAAGGGAAATTGGGACCAAAAAGACAAAAACAAAAATGACTCTTCTTCAGGCCCCCAAAAACCTGCTCAGGAGGGTGGGACCAGAAAGTCATCACAGTCCAAGGGTGGGTACCAGGGTAAAAACTGGGACCCCAAGAAGGCTTTGTGTTTTGATTGCAAAACATCTGGACACCGAACTGGAGACCGTAGATGTAAAAACAAAAAGAATGTCTCTAGTCCACCTGCAGCAAATGCAGTTGTGAGTCTCCATATGGGATCACAGGTGAGCCCTAACCAGGGGGGCCATCTAGGGAAGATCTGTGCCAGTGGCAGAGAACCTCTCCCACTCTTGAAGCCTGAGGCAGCAAACTGCTGATCAGGGAAAGGGAAGTGTCAGTGGCTCCAACTGGACCTATTGGGAGGAGGGACTCCGCTACACTGAGGCCAGAGACCCCAAACCTGGTGCCACTAGGAGAGTGGTAGTGCCTCAGCAGTTTAGAGAGTTTTGTCTAACATTGGCCCATGACATTCCCCTTGCTGGGCATCTTGGCCAGAAAAAATCTGGAGTCATTTAGTCAACCATTTCAACTGGCCAGAAATGTCCCAGAAGGTGAAGGAGTTTTACAATGCCTGTGCCACCTGTCAGGCTAGAGGAAAGAGAGGTAGCTACCAGAAGGGCCCCCTTAATTCCACTTCCAGTGGTTGGAGTACCTTTTGAAAGGGTAGGGATTGACATTGTTGGTCCTCTTGACCCTCAAACAACATCAGGAAACCGATTTATACTAGTGGCAGTGGATCATGCCACTAGGTATCCTGAGGCAATTCCCCTAAGGACATCCACTGCCCCTGCAGTGGCCACATCTCTCCTTGGTATTTTTGCTAGGTTTGGTTTTCCTAAGGAGGTAGTATCAGACAGAGGTACAAACCTTATGTCTGCATACTTTAAACAAACATGTGGACTGAGTGTGGGGTGACCTATAGGTTCACTACACCATACCATCCGCAGACAAATGGGCTTGCTGAAAGATTTAACAAGACTCTAAAAGGCATGATTGGCGGACTCCCTTAAACACTCAGAAGGAGATGGGATGTCTTGCTACCTTGCTTGCTTTTTGCTTACAGAGAGGTTCCTCAAAGGGAGTAGGGTTTTCCCCCTATGAACTTTTGTTTGGACACCCTGTAAGAGGACTCCTCTGACTTGTAAAGGAAGGATGGGAGAGGAACCAAAGCAAGACAATGTG
Source organism: Calotriton arnoldi (assembly GCA_963921515.1). Lineage (NCBI taxonomy): Eukaryota > Metazoa > Chordata > Amphibia > Caudata > Salamandridae > Calotriton > Calotriton arnoldi. Next base: position 43,420 of record CAWUFW010023910.1, on the reverse strand, counting down.
GAACAAAAACCTTGAGGCCAGTCAAGAGCTCCAGAAGCTCTGGTATTATCAAAAGGCTGCCATAATGGCTTCGAGCTAGGACAGAAGGTGTGGGTTTTGGAGCCTGTGGCACCTAGGGCCATCAAGGACAAATGGACTGGGCTCTACCCTATCATTGAGAGAAAAGGGGTGGTCACTTACCTAGTGGACCTTAGCACATGTAGAAACCCCAAAAGGGTGATACATGTAAATCGCCTCAAACCCTATAATGAGAGGGCTGATGTGACCATGCTTATGGTTACAGATGAGGAACGGGAGGTAGGTGTGAGACACTCCCTGACCTCCTCTCTCACAACCCTACAGATGGGTCAGTTGATAGAGTGGTCTTTTCAAACACCCTCACTGCTCAACAGCAGACTGATTGCAGACAAGTACTAAACCAGTTTGCTGAGCTATTTTCCATGACCCCTGGACAGACAAACAGGTGTTCACATGATGTGGACACTGGTGACAGCCTACCTGTCAAAAACAAAATATACAGACAGTTTGATCATGTCAAGGAAATCATCAAGGCTGAGGTAAGCAAGATGCTGGTGTTGGGTGTCATTCACCCTCAGAGAGCCCCTGGGCCAGCCCAGTTGTGTTAGTCCCCAAGCCTCATTCCCAGGGTGGAAAGAAAGAAATGAGGTGTTGTGTGAACGACAGGGGCCTCAATGCAGTTACCAAGACAGATGTCCATCCAATTCCAAGAGCTGATGAGCTAATTGACTGGTTAGGGGCAGCCGTATATCTGAGTACCTTTGATCTCACATCAGGGTACTGGCAGATAGGTCTGACCACCGGAGCAAAAGAAAAATCAGCATTTACCACTCCATGTGGGCACTTCCAGTTCACTGTGATGCTCTTTTGTTTGAAGAATGCCCCTGCCACCTTTCAGAGGTTGGTGAATAAACTCCTTGGTGGATTAGAAGCCTATAGTACAGCCTAACTTGATGATACTGCTGTCTTTAACTCCACCTGGCAGGATCACCTGATCCACCTCCAAAAGGTCCTGGAGGCTCTGCAGAGAGCAGACCTCACTATCAAGGCAAGCAAGAGCCAGAAAGGGCAGTGCAAGGTTGTATACTTGGGCCACCTTGTGGGTGGAGGCCAAGTTCAGCCCCTACAGCCCAAAATCCAGGCCGTTCTGGATTGGGCAGCTCTAACCACCCAGACCCAAGTCAGGGCATTCCTTTGATTGACTGGGTATTACAGGAGGTTTGGGCAGGGATATGGGTCCATTGTGGCCCCCCTCACAAAACTGACCTCTAAGAAAATGCCCAAAAAGGTAAACTGGACAGCGAGCTGTCAAAAGGCTTTTGACACCTTTAAAGAAGCGATGTGCTCAGCACCCATTTCTAAAAGCTCCAGATTACTCCAAGCAATTCGTAAGGCAGACAGATGCTTCTGAACATGGGATAGGAGCAGTCCTATCCCAGACCAATGTTCATGACCAACCTGTTGCTTTCATAAGCAGGAGGCATCTCCCCAGAGAGCAGCGTTGGAGTGCCATAGAGAGGGGAGCCGTTGCTGTGGTTTGGTCTCTGAAGAAGCTGAGACCGTGCCTGTTTAGTTCTCACTTCCTTGTGCAAACTGACCACAGACCTATCAGATGGCTCATTCAGATGAAAGGAGAAAACCCCAAATTTTTAAGGTGGTCCACATCCCTACAGGGAATGGACTTTACAGTGGAACACCGATCTGGGACTGACCATGCCAATGCAGATGGCCTTTCCAGGTTCTTACACTTAGAAGATGAAAACTCCCTAGGTAAAGATTAGTCTCATCCTCTTTTGTTTGGAGGGGTAATGTAGGAAAGTGCCGCGTTTTTGCATGGTTAACCCCCACGTTTGGCCTGATGCCTGATGTGATTTCGAACTGTAAGTGCACTTGGTCCCTGCTAACCAGGTGCCCAGTGCCAGATCTCTTTTTCACAACACTGTACCATGATTGGCCCAAAACTCAGCTACCCCTGTAAGTCCCTAGTAAATGGTGCCCCTGGTGCCTAGGGCAAGGGTACTTAAGAGGGTCCTCTGGGGCTGCAGCACTAGTTGTTCCACCCCAGGGCCCCCTCACCAAGGCTATGCACTCTGCCATTACAGGCTGCATGTCTTGGTGCAGGAAAATCCAAAGAGTCGATATGGCACACAGGCCTGTGTGCCATGCCAACCATACACTGCATAAGTCATAAGTAAGACACCCCTACTGCACGCCTTTAGCCCTAAGGCAGGGTGCACTATATCTTATGTGTGGGCATATTAGCATGAGCAGATATAACCCCACAATGTCCGGTCTATTCTGAGATGTTGTAAGTAAATAGGGAAGCCATATCTTTATCTGGATAGATACTTGTCAACACAAGTTTCCTATTCCCATTATGGCTTCACTGATTTCTAAGATGTTTGGTACCAAACATCTTGTCTTAATAAATCGTCACTGATGCCAGTGTACATCTTGTCTTAATAAATCCTCATTGATGCCAGTGTTGGATTAATTAATACATTTGCACAGGAGACCCTTTTAGAAGGCCCTATGAAACCTAACCAAACACTAGTGGGGTCTCTGGCCAATTTTCACCAGCCTGCTACCACCAGACATGTTTCTAACCTCATGGGGTGAGAGCCAGCGCTCTAAGAGAACAGAAACAATACCAACTCTGGGCGAGGGTGTTTCACACCTCCTACAGGACAGGATGGCCTTCCCGGGTGGGAAGCTTCAAAGGCAATGCTGCCTATGAAATCCAACCTAGGAACCCCCAGATAGTGGTGAAGGCCAAGCCCCCTTTCCTGCTCCACTTTTGGCAGGAGGAAAGGCGGGAAAATTAGTTAGATGAGGAGGATAGTCCCCCCTCAGCCTGCACCACCCCTAGGGCAGGGCAGGTGAGGTGGACCCCTCTCCTAAGATTCCACCATCTTGAGATGGTGAGAAAACCTCCAATCAGGGATAAGGTAGTGCCTCTTCTCACAGGAAGTGGTCACTAGAAGGTGGAGACACCCTAAAGATAGATAGACCATCTGCTATTACCTGTCCCCCCTTATAATGCCCCTAAATTCAGTATGTAGGTGGCTCCCTGAGACCTGAACATCAGATTCATTGAGCCAAAGAAGACCAGGACAAAGAAGACCCACTGCACAAGAACTGAAGCCCTGCTGCAGAAGAAAAAGGTGCCAAAACCTGCCAGCTGCTTCAAGGACATGACAATCGCTACCTGCTGTGACGTCCTGAACCTGCAAGGACTCCAAGAACCCTGGATCACCTACAAACTTCGAGAAATCACAGAGAAGTTCCCTTGGAGTGAAGGTATCACTCCCCTGCACACCGCAGGCACCGATCCTGTGTAGTCTGGTTCGTCGACTTGATGCTCCACAATGACCTTGACAGAGCACCAATGCAAGAAGAGGTACAACAGCTCTGGCAGGCCAGATCTGCTTCTCCAGAACCTATTGAAGCTGCGGCGTACAAATACCCGGGGTACCAGACCCCCAACAGTAAAAAACTAAAAGAAGAGTCCATTCCGGACTCCCAAAGCACCAGAAGCAAGCACCTGTCGAGGGACATCTAGACACCCAAGACCCACTTCCTGAGTGGCCCAGCTATCTCGAGATCGCCTCTCCAAGTTGCCTGCTCCTGACCGCAAGGACCCTAAAGATGGCCGACGCCTGGCTGACCTGTTCGATCTGCACCTGGCCCCACCGGCCCCAGCATCGACTAACCAGCTCTGCTCCTGTGGTCCCCAGGCCCTTGCAACCTCCTGCCTCCAAGGAGATCCACCAGACGTACCTGTAAGTCCATCTGTGCAGTGCATTTTCAAATGCCCCCCTTTGTCTTTGCACACCAGTTTCCAAGACCCTCAGGACTCTGCTCCTGCCCGATCTGGGATGCTCCCGAACTTCTCCTGCTGGAACTTTGGACCTGGTCCCGACATCAATCTAAAACGGGAAGGTGAACTTCGTGAAAGCATTGCCTGATTCGATATGCATTTTTTCTTCTTTTTCCCCATTGTTTCCTATAGTGCGTAATTACTCACAAAAGTGATATATTTCCCGAATTTTGAAAAATCGTAACTCCGAAAGTACTTACCTTAGAACTGTGTTCTTGGTCTACAAAAATACAGAAAAATCAACTTTATTTTTACAGATTGGTCTCGGATTTATTCTTGAGTGTGTGTCTCATTTATTGCCTCCATGAGGACAATGAATGCTTAGCACTACCCTCTGATAAGCCTAATTGCCCACCCACACTACCACAAAAAGAGCATTAGAATTATCTGCTTTTACCTCTGTGTACCATTTGGGGATCCTCTGGACTCTCTACACACTGTACCTCTTTTTAGTACACTATATAGAGAGCCAGCTTCCTACAACATTTGTAAGAAGGGGAGGTTGAGACCCCAAAATGTGTCATCTGCTAAGCAATCAGATGGGCTGTGATAGAAGGAAGGCTCTTCAACACTTATGCCTGTGACCAGGACTGGGGTCCAAGGCCTGCTAGTCTCCCTGCTGGGAGAGGGCTCATCACCCAGAGAAACCAAGACCACCTACTCTGGAGACTAGAGCACCAGCGCTTGCCTGCTTGCCAAGACAAGTGTGCCTTGTGAGGAAGAGGAGAGAGTTGGAGGGAGCGAGAACTAGTAGGGAGCCCTACATAGAGAACTCCGGGTGTGAGGTGTGATGAGACAGTTGTGCACCAATCTGGCTGTTGCCCTTGTGTAAGAGTGATTCAGCTACTCCCATATGCCAGGAGAGGGCTGCCATGGACTGAAACGTGCATCGAGTGCCGTGCGAGGAGCAAGAACGCTGTACCGCCTCATTGCGGTGACTCCATATGCCAGAGCAGACCACTGTAGAAGTGACTCTGTGACAAAGCGCCAGCACTTGTGTGAACCTTGGCGGTAAGCCCATATGATAGGAGAGGCCGCTGTGGTGTCGGTGATCACAATGGAAAAGTCTATACCTTCCCTGTAAGTGTCGTAGCAACCCCGTAAACCAGGTGGGCTGGCGGTACTAAGTTTTGCAAAAGATTGGGCCATTGCCTGGGAAAATTGAAGTAGCAACCTACCATCGAGATCTGCCCCCTGTCCAACCACTAGGAAGCCAGGGGATGCCATGAGTACTTCATGCCATCACTGGGTTCAGGTCAGGTGCATAGTGATCAACCTCCTCCCCCCATGCGGGGAAATTGAACTTACCACACCGACAGAAGCTGGGAGCACCTTTGTTCACCATTGAGGCTGGAACCACCACTCGGGGGAGAGAGCCTGCACCTGCCGGGTGTTGCCATGTGTACCGCGAGCAGCCAGATTCTTCCAAACAGGACCAGAGCTGCAAGTGCCCACGGCCAGGGCACCCACTGAATGCTTCCAAGCTGCTAGAGAGGGTAAGACTTGAACTAGGCCAGCCAGGCCCCGGGGGACTTGCTGGTGAAGGTGCCACAGCAGCCCTTAAGAGTAAAAGTGGACTCTCAAGTAAGGCCCATTAGTGAGCATTGTCTGGATCTTGCCACCAGTGAATGGGGAATAACTCCAATCACACTCCATAGATGAGGGTGGGATTGGAATTTGTCAGACAAACAATTGAGCCCCGACCTCTAGGGATTATATTGTTGCTTACGAGTGTCGTTATTTCTTTGAATGTGTAGAGTTAGAAAAAAATACTTCTTTTTATATCTAAAGGCAAGTCCTTGACTGGACATTGATGTATTGATATTACTGAGCTCACTTTGAGTTATGAGTCATGTTCACTAATCTGTATCTACACTTCTATGTGAGGGAGACGTTGACTGCTCATCCACAGCAAACGCTGAGAGTCAAGTGCAGACGGGGTACTTGGTCCAATTGAGCAGGATACATAGTAGGTTCGGCCCGAGACATCAGGAGTAAAAGGCCTCAACCACCTCGGTTGGGCCCAGTAGGCTCTGCCTATGCCATGGCCTTCTTAAAGGAGTTCTGTCAAGCACCAATGCTGGAGAAACTAAAACACCTGTGAACTGAAAAGATGCCAAACATTAAGCAATGGCAGCTCCGCATGATTCAAAAACGTTCTGTGGAGTAGTGCGATCATTAGAATATGCCAAAGGGGATACCAGTAACATTGATGCAGATACATTGATAAAGTTTGTATCTGAGCTTTATTATGACAAATATCTGGTATATCTTAATAAACATAGCGATCAAGCTGGATCACTAATCTTCACGGCACTAGTGATTGACGAGGCCTTGGAGGCAAGGAGGGGCAATATAGCCCCTGGCCCAAACGGTATTCCCATTTCAAAATTCAAATTGAATCATGTGTTTTGGAACCATCCCCTCTGCCTCCTGTACAATTCCATTTTTTAAGCCGACACAATGCCAGACTCTTGGATGGGCTCAATTTGACCCATGTTGCACAAAAATGAAACCCTATCAGATGCAAAAAAATATAGAACCTTTGCCCTACTCGACAGAGAAGCCAAAATTTTGCCCGCATCCTGCTCTCCCACCTGGTGTAATGGCCGGATCTGTTGCCAGTGAGTGTTCCAGACTGAAACTCAGAAGGGCTCTTAAACCCAGGACAATGTGCTGGCGATCAATCAAATGGCACAAAAGGCAATCAATTGCGGCTCTAGGCTCTATGCATGCTATCTAGAATTTAGCACCGTTTTTGACAAAGAAAACCAAGAAGCACCCCGTGAAGAACTAGGGAAATGGGGCATTTCAGACCCACTTTTGTCTGTCATTGGCCTGTTGTACACAGGCACATGGGTGCAGGTGAAGATAGGTGATTCCACCAAAGTATCCAGGAAGATTTCACCCAACGGTGGTTTGAAACAGGCCAGTGTACTGGCCTGCTTCTATTTAACTTATATTCATCAGATTTAATACCAGAATTAAAGAAACAAGGTTTTTTTTCCAAAACTTGATTCTGTTCATGTTCCCACTCTGCAATATGCAGATTACATGGTTCTTCTGAACCACATCCCCATTGGCCTTTCGCGTTCTTTGCCTGTCTTTGTAGGTATGGCACTGACAATGAACTAAAGCATAATGTTTAAAAAACTAAAATAATTTCCTTTGTAACAACTAAAGACTCACACAATTGGTTGATTGGGGGATTGCATTAAAGAAGTCAAGGCGTACCAATACTTGGGGCGCTGGCAGGATGAAAACATGTGTCATAAAAGCCAATATAAATCAATGACAGAGATCGCCATTTGCGGTATCAATTACACCAGGTGTATTTAAAATTAAGTAGCCCATCCGGACATTCCATCTTGGAACTATTTAGATAAAAGTTCTTTCCTGTGGTTATATGGTTCTTCTACATATGGCTCTGAATTACATAACAAAATAGAGATGATCATTTCTACCACAATTAGAATTGTTTTTGGGTTTCCCCAGTGCGCTCCGGTCAGTCAACTAAGACTGGAATTTCGACTTACCAATTGTACCAGAATGACCGAATCACTTTTTATTAAATATTGCTTCCGGCTGAAAAGCGCAGCAGTAGGCACGCTTAAGAAAGTGTTCTAAAAAGAACTTTGCACCAACTTGAAAATACAGTGCACAAGTGGCTTTAAGAATATATATTCACTATTCATCTTCTTCATGTGTTTCTTCAGTAGATTGTGGTTGAACTTCGAAAGCCACGTAAAGTTTTCCAACATTATTAATGGTAACAGTAACTAATGACTACATAGGATCAAAGTACTGTGGGGTTTTCGCTACTATAAGCAGTACTTTTTGTATACCAGTTAGTAGCCACAAAGCTACTAGATTTGAAGCATATAATGATATAATAAATGTATTATATTGAATGAACTTATTGGTTTCATTAATAGATAAAGACCTTTCACATTTCCAGTCTGGAAAGGAGATATAATTAGCCTGTGGCGCTAATAACATTTTCAAACCTGCAAGGGAAGTGAAACCAAGGCACCTAACGTGCTGTGCAGTTTCATTAACAAAAATAGAATCTCTTGGATGTAAACATGTCAAGAAGTAATTTATGCAATCAAAAGATGGGGGGAGATAGAGTTTGAGGTTAGGTTCACCCTCCTAACTGAATGAAGTTTCACAAAATCTGGAATCCCACAATAAAAACCTAACCGTGGGGAAGAACAGGGTTTTCACTGAACATGTATGAAAATCCTCTTTCCAGAAAGAAAAATTCTTCTCCAGAGCCCCTTCACCCACCAGGGTTTCCCATAGGTGGCATGCTTCATCATTGGGGTCGTCTCAATCCGCTGCGGATTGAGGCGTGCTGCGACTTGCGGAACTACGTAGGAGCACTAAGTTGTGGAAAATGTGTAGTGCAGTGAAAGTGGAGTGGAAAAACAAAAAGTTAAAAATACCTAATTAGTGGGCTAATATTTTATTCCTGCCCCTAGTTGGTATGACTAAAATCAGGGGTTAATAATAGGGAACGTCTAACTATAATGAGTATAGAGTCCCTAGTATTGGGTCAACATGTTTCGAGCTGTCCCCTCAAAGCTCTTCTTCAGGACCACACGAGGACCAGCCCCGTGCGTGCCACTCCTAAGCAAACCTATAATTAGGAATTAATGAGGTGCACACCTACTGTGTATACACCTAACACGTAATACATACGGTTAATCACTGACACACAGTATCTGAGGAAATAAAGCAAAGAAAGAATTAAAAACGCGCCCGCCTCCCAGCCATGCTGGTAGGTCCTTGACACATGCAGCGTCTTAACTTAATCAATGTACTCCTCTATAGTGGGTGGGTGTAATTAAAAGTAATAATTAGTGCGAACATCCAGCGTGGTAAGAAACTCACACTCGCGACGCCTGGTAATAAATAAGTGGTTAAATACATAACGAAAAGCACATGTGTAGAGACACCAGGTGACATACAACATATAACACTTAATTATCAGCATATTAGTGATACATACTTTAGTTTAGGCAGAATTTTGCCTCATGATCTGCAGGGGTAGAGGGGCTTGTAGTCACGCCCTAAGGAAATAATGGGGACACAGAGTGGTAATTACCGAGGAAAAAAACGGAGGGAAATCTCCCGGCGTCTCACATTGATCTACAATGGGATATTGAAAAATCATTAGTTCCTAGGAAAGGAACTTAAGGAGAAAAGGGTTAGCAAGACTTACTTCGTCAAAGCGCAACTCTGGCAAATCACATAATGGCACCCCCGGAGACCGCATCTTACTGCGTCTGTCTCCTGGAGTCCATTAAATACTGCCAGAAACGTCCCGTCATGATTGCCTTGGCAGCTAGACCGTAAACCTCCAAAATGGCCACTCCATATGGCAATACCTTGGGCCATCTTGTGTGAGTGACTCAGATGCCTTTCGCTGAGACCTCCGAGTGGCATATTTCATAAATGAAATGGGAACTGAAGATATGAAACCAACCCAAAAGTGAAATACTCAAGGGTCTGGTTATTGAGTGCAAACAGAATGCTCGAAAAGAGAGGTCGGCTAGACTGGAGATAATATGGAAGGAAGCCATCTAAAATGTCTAAAAACGGCGGGGGCCATCTTGGAATGTCTAAGAATAATGTAATGGTACGGGGGCTCTAAACAAGTGGACCACCACAACACAGGGGTTAGACATAGCTTATACATTCTCAATGTGGGATGTCGGTGGTGATCAGGTTGATGACAAAGAGACCACGAAAAATGGTATTACCTAGTGCCAGTGTGGGTATCTTGAAGGGATTGATCATTCCCCTGAGTGATACTGGTAGCAAAGTATTGTTCCTAGAACACTGGATCTAAATTGTAGATCGTGCGTACCAGAATCATTTTACAAATTGCCCCCACGGAATGTTGTCATTCAGCCCTTCAGTGTCCGTGTGTAATTTGTACACCCATCTTTCTTCTTTCTCTAGTAACCTGTGTTCTAGATTGTCAGTGTGTTTGATGTGTTCTAACACCACCCAATGCAGATCGTTTGGGGTATGTTGCATTTCTTTAAAATGTGATGTCATTTTTGTGGTGATCCTATTGCACCTGATGTTGCTTCGGTGCTCGCATATCCTGGTGCTGACCTTTCTAGTGGTCATACCTACATAATGCAGGTTGCATGTGCATGTGATCATGTACACCACCCCAGGGGTCTTGCAATTAGTGAAATTGCGTAGTTCCCAAACCATCTTGCTGTTAAAAGTCACTTTCTTTGTGGTGGAGGTAAGATGACACACGCTACAATTACCGCAGGGGTAGTGACCCATTAGTAGCGTGCCCAGCAATGGTTGTGTTTTATCGTTCCTAGTTTGGGGTTTGGGGCGGGTGTGTACCAAAATATCCCTTAGGTTTCTCCCTTTCCTATGTGAGAACATGGGTTTAGGGATGTCAAGCTTTCCACTGTTGAGGGTACGCCAATGTTTTTTTACTATTTTGGTGACACAGTCCGATGCAATGTTGAAAGTTGTGATTCATATTGGTCTTCTGTCTTTTTCTGTGTCTTGTTTCTGATGTGTTTCCAGAAGCGCTTCTCTGTGGTTGTTTGTGGCTCTCTTCTTAGCTTTTGATATCAAGTTCTTTGGGTATTTCCTAGTGAGTAATTTCTCAGATAGGTATTTGGCTTGTGTTCTGAAGTCCTTAGTCTCAGAACAATTTCTTCTGAGCCTGAGAAACTGTCCAAAAGGGAGGTTCTCCTTCAGGTATCTGGGATGAAAGCTGTCATAGAGTAGTAGACAGATTTTTGCCGTGGGTTTAAAGTGTGTAGTTGTTTTCAATAGGCTATCTGTAGCATAGATATTGAGGTCCAGAAAGACCAGTTGTGATCTACTCATGCCGTTTTTAGACATTTTAGATGGTTTCCTTCCATATTATCTCCAGTGTAGCTGACCTCTCTTTTCGAGCATTCTGTTTGCACTCAATAACCAGACCCTTGAGTATTTCACTTTTGGGTTGGTTTCATATCTTCAGTTCCCATTTAATTTATGAAATATGCCACTCGGAGGTCTCAGCGAAAGGCATCTGAGTCACTCGCACAAGATGGCCCAGGTATTGCCATATGGAGGGGCCATTTTGGAGGTTCACGGTCTAGCTGCCAAGGCAATCATGACTGGACGTTCCTGGCAGTATTTAATGGACTCCAGGAGACAGACGCGGTAAAATGCGGTCTCCAGGGGTGCCATTAGGTGATTTGCCAGAGGTGCGCTTTGACGAAGTGAGTCTTGCTAACCCTTTTCTCCTTAAGTTCCTTTCACAGGAACTAATGATTTTTCAATATCCCATTGTAGATCAATGTGAGACGCCGGGAGATTTCCCTCCATTTTTTTCCTTGCTAATTACCACTCTGTGTCCCCATTATTTCCTTAGGGTGTGACTACAAGCCCCTCTACCCCTGCAGATCATGAGGCAAAATTCTGCCTAAACTAAAGTATGTATCACTAATATGCTGACAATTAAGTGTTATATGTTGTATGTCACCTGGTGTCTCTACACGAGTGCTTTTCGTTATGTATTTAACCAGGCGTCACGAGTGTGAGTTTCTTACCACGCTGGATGTTCGCACTAATTATTACTTTTAATTACACCCACCCACTATAGAGGAGTACATGGATTAAGTTAAGACGCCGCATGTGTCAAGGACCTACCAGCCTGGCTGGGAGGCGGCGCGTTTTTAATTCTTTCTTTGCTTTATTTCCTCAGATACTACGTGTCAGTGATTAACCGTATGTATTACGTGTTAGGTGTATACACAGTAGGTGTGCACCTCATTAATTCCTAATTATAGGTTTGCTTAGGAGTGGCATGCACGGGGCTGGTTCCCGTGTGGTCCTGAAGAAGAGCTTTGAGGGGACAGCTCGAAACATGTTGACCCAATACTAGGGACTCTATACTCATTATAGTTAGACTTTCCCTATTATTAACCCCTGATTTTAGTCATACCAACTAGGGGCAGGAATAAAATATTAGCCCACTAATTAGGTATTTTTAACTTTTTGTTTTTCCACTCCACTTTAACTGCACTACATATTTTCCACAACTTAGTGCTCCTACGCAGTTCCGCAAGTCGCAGCACGCCTCAATCCGCAGCGGATTGAGAGGACCCCAATGATGAAGCATGCCACCTAGGGGAAACCCTGGTGGGTGAGGGGACTCTAGAGAAGAATTTTTCTTTCTGGAAAGAGGATTTTCATACATGTTCAGTGAAAACCCTGTTCTTCCCCATGGTTAGGTTTTTATTCTGGTATTCCAGATTTTGTGAAACTTCAAGAAGTAATTTATCAAATCCCCTAACATGCCAAGATTCGGTGCCTGAAATACTTTTCACTGCAATGGCATCATGCCAATATGAATGACCTTGTTCGAAGAAGAACTCTAAACATTGATAAACTATTGATAATACCCCAGGATCTTGCAAATGAAAACAAACAGCTGAATCAGATCTTCTATTAATATGAAAACAGACAAATTTACCTGGAGGTTCCTTGAGCTGTCAGCCCAAGGAGTCTCACAGTGTTCCCAGTGAGTACAAATATACAATTTCCATTGGCCAGTTGTTTGATGAGTACGGTTTCTGTAGTGGTAAAAACAGAACATCTCCTCATAAAATATCTGCGTCGAGATAAGGATCTTAATTCTCTCAGGGCTTTTGACCTTTCCAAATAACCTGGCATAACAATATCATCCAGTAAATACACAGAGCATGTGGTATCTGCACCCTCTCCGATAGCCCCAGCATTTGTTATGGAACTCTTTCCTAAGAAATCCCATCAAGAAATGCATAAGCAATATCATAAGTGTTCTTTGATGATGTTACCAGCCATGGAAACCACTCCAGAAAATGGCTCAAGACAGTTTCTACATTTACACAGACCTAGTTAAATTGCAGCATTCAAATCTTGTTTCCATCCCAAACTTCGGCATGTCTCACAATAGCAACAGACTCCACTCCAAGCCCTGGAAATAGCTCTGATGGAAATCAAACAACAGTTTCCCCTTCTATTTTCCACCATATTTAAGTCACCCATCTCAAACAGGACCTCCGGAGAAATACTCTGGTAACCTCTAGAAGTTGCATGCCTTCCTTGCTCATTGTCATTTTTTTTTTCAGACTGCAGTACTGACACAATCTAAGTTAACTTTATTAAATCGCATCTCACTAAAAAGTGGCGGCTCCTTTAAATATTAACAAGTCCTTGGCTTGCCAATTATGATTTTTTCACGGCACAGTTTGATGCTATTTTTGGAAAATGTTAAGCCCTACAGTCCTCCATGTGAGACTACTTACCTTCCAGCAAGACAACTAAAACCTTGTTCCTAATAGAATCCAGTTTCAGCAGCTAATGGAGGCTGCATGGATTGATGACACATCAGCTGACCCCTTTTATCAAGGGCTACAGGAGGAATTAAAGAATGCTCTTCCATTGGTAGTGACCTGCCTCATTACGAACTTGGCATTAATATGCCTGATGTTACAAATTGATGCTCAGTAGCAGAGTCAGAATAAAGAAAGAAGGGGAGAAGTGTGCTGCTTGTGGGGTTCTCCTGCTCCACCTGAGGTGACCAGCGACTCCAAATGTGATGAACCATTGCAATTGGGTGCCATTAGAAAGCACCCAGAGGAAAAAGAATAATGAAGAAAAATGATTTGTGGTTATATTGTGGGAATTCTGGACAGCATGTGTGCCCGTGTTCTCACTAACTGGGAAACAAATCTTCTCATCCTTAGCGCACGGACCTAGGGTGGGTATGATGCATATCAACCAGTCTGTTTTCTCCAGATCTCATTATTTCCTGGAAGTATTTTTGGCTAATACTGAGGGTCCACTCGTATTCCATGTCTTAGTGGTACGGTTGCTACTTTTCCCACAGAAAAATACAGGCCATTTGTTCATGTTTTGAGATGCTGCAAATACTGATCATGGCGGTGACAAAAACAACCCGGTGGCAACTCTATTTGGGGAACTCGGGTGCTTCTGACTGCTTCACTGGCCATAGGTTTCAAGTCGAACAGGAAACGTCCAGTGTCGCTAAAGAAAAACCTGAAGAAATTAAAAGGATTGATAGTACATTTCACATGGAAGCCAGCAAGAGAAGAAAAAAAACTATTATTGATGAGTACTTTATGTGGTCATGTGGAAACTCTTCAGTTTGACCTCATTGATTTTCCTTCGTTCTCTATCATACTGGTTACTGCCAGACTGAGACGCCATAACCCTGTGACAGATTGGCAACTTCCATACATATCACTGTCTACACTGTCTACATGTGTTTAAAGAACTGTTCCCCAAGGCCTGCAATATCCTTAGTTCAAGAAGGGAAATGCTTCAATTACTGAAAGACATCAGGAAAAGGACAACTATAACACAGAACAGCTCTTCTCATTTGCTAAAGTGTTTAGAAAGAAAGGAATAGACAAACTTCCACCACACCAAGATTACGAACAACTGTGCAACCGATTCAATTCCAGAACATACAGCCTAATTGGCTGCATGTTTCCTTTGAAGGCAAAAGAAGAGGAGGCCTTAAAACAATATTTAAATGAACATCTTGTAAAGTGTTTCATCAGACATTCAATGTCACTGGCAACGGCCCCTATCTTCTTTATTTCCAAGACAAATGGGGAAAAACGCTGTGCATTGATCACTGTGAACTCAATTCAATCACTGCCCAGAATCGCTACTTTCTCCCGCTCATTTCCTCTCTATTGGACTAATTAAGATGAACCAAGGGTTTCTCCAAACAGAAACTGAGAGGTGCTTACAGCCTCCTGAGGATTATAGATGGAAATGCATGGACAACAGCATTCAATACATGGTACTGGCAGTAGGAATATCTTGTAATGCTCTCTGTGTTATGCAGCACCCCTGCTGCATTCTAATACTTCATGAATGACAGTTTTAGAGATTTCTGGATACATTTATGGTTGTTTACCCAGGCAACATTTTAATCTACTCTGAAGTTCTTCAACAGCATCAGAGAGATATCAAGGAGGTATTCTATTGGCTCAGAAAACACTTGCTTTATGCTAGGTTCAAAAAGTGTCTGCTTGATGTTCTGGATATTATGTTCTTAGGGTTCCAGGTCTCTACGTTGCTCATTCAGAACATTCCCACTCTACTGCACTTATGGCTTCCATCCCAGAATGTTCCTGGTGGTAAATGCCACTTTTCCTTTATCACCCCCATTCTTTGGACTGATGCTGCTGTTTCTTTGAGTCTGCAAACTGGGACTCTTCTGACCATGCCCCAATGCATGCGCTCTGACCCTTAAAACATGTTGAATTTTGGCTATACTACTAATTGGCACATTTAACTTCCTTATAAGTCCCTAGTATATGGTACAAGGGGTACCCAGGGCCTGTAAGTGAAATGTCACTAGTAGACTGCAGTACATATTGCGCCATCAATAAAGTGACAATGCAAAACATGAAATTAGACCTTCCACCAGTAGCCTGGCTTTGCAAGTATACAATGCGAATCTGACGTCAAAATAACCCCTCTTTTTACAGGCCTAAACCCTCCTTTTAAAAAGCACACCCTTAAGCAGACTTTAATGCCCAATAAAGAAGGGTGCATGGTATTTAAAATTAGGATATGTAAATGTTTAATGCTAAGCATTTCCTTACACAGACAAGGCCCCAAAAGCTGAATTCACTGTAGCAGGGTTAGCTGTTCCATAGAAAAACATTGGGAGTTAATCTTAATATTAGATAATGTTATCTCTGCCTAGGGACCTGATAAAAGTTAACTCTAACTTTTTGAAATATTTATTTCAAATCAAATTTACTGGTAAAGTGAGATTTGTACTGAATATGTTTCAAGAAGCACTTTGAAAAAGTCACCTTTTGCTTGCCTAAAGTCTCTAGAAGCTCATTTGCATGAGCTTCCAACTATAACCAAGGAGCTGAGTAGCTCCTTGATGAGGTGTGAACTGATTCCCAGAGCAGAAACGAAGGCCTCGGGTGTGGTGAGGAGTTCTCTTCCTCTGACAGGATGACTATCTGGGCAGTGTCCAAGTAATTAATTACCTTCAACAAGGCCTATCCTGTCACAGGCAGATGGGAACGTTTTCCCTATTGGTTAGAGAGGGCCCAGGCAGTACCCACCCACAGGTTAGTGTCAGGCAGAAATGTGGCACCCTGGGCACCCTCTTCAGAATACTACTGGACCTTCGAAAGACTGAAGAAAGACTGCACCTGCTGTTGATACCTGTGAGGAGAACCCTAAGGACTGGACCTGCTCCCACTAATCTGAAGTCAATTCCTTTGCCAGCTCTTGCCCACAGCCTTGCTCCACTGAGGGGATCCTGCACTCCAGAAAAGCGTTAACCCCTTTGCTGCTAGGCCTTTGCCACCCCCTTTGCTAAGCCTTTTTTTGGCTATTTGGGGTAGTTTGCGCTTAGGCCCCTGTAGCTTTTTGACCACATAAGGTATCCATGCCAAATTTGTGTCCTTTTTTACCAACATCATGGGAAAAAAGGGCTCCAGATGAAAGCGTCTGGTTTTTTCCCTGCAAATGGTATCAAAAAAGGGGTTGTGGTGCTGAAATCACCATCTTCCCAGATTTCAGGGACAAGCAGACTTTTGTCAGAAAACCAAATTTGTTTACACAGTTTTGGCGTTTTTCTGGGACATTGCCTATTTTTGCTATTTTTTGTGCTTTCAACCTTCTTCCAGTTAATGGTAGAAATGGGTATGAAAGCAATAATGGATCCTGGAGAGCTATACATTTTAGAAAAGTAGGCAAAATTCTGAATTTAGCAAGGGGTCAGTTGTGTAGATCCTTCAAGGTTTCTTCATAGAAACTAACAGTTAAATATAGGAAAAATTGAAAATTAGTTGAAAAAAAACAGCCATTTGTGTCAACGATTTCACCTGTAACTTCTTCTAATTATGACAGCTGTATGAAAGCAATATACCGTTACATTTGCTGGACCTTTCTGGTTGTGGGGATATATAGGACTTGTAGGTTCACCAAGAACCCGACGAACCCAGGGCCAATAACTGAGCAGCGCCTTGCAATGGTTTTTTATTATGTACCAGGTATATAGCAATTATTTTGGGAAAATGTATACATGGAAAAATTGGTATGATAGACACCTATGTATTTCTGAAATTGGAACAAAATCTAGAGTTTAGAAACAGTAGATATTTGCACATTTCCGAAATTGGGAGTACCCATACTAGCATGAGATTTATAGGTCATTTTTCAAAATGACTTCTTTTTTACACATTGTCTTTCATTTGGAAGGCAGAAATGCATCGAAAGTCAATAGGTAATAACAGTTGCTCTACAATTCTGTGTTACACTAAGTCTCCCGAGAAAAATGGTACCTCACTTGTGTGGGTAGGCCTAGTGCCCGTGACAGGAAACGGCCCAAAACGCAACGTGGACACACCACATTTTCACAGTGAAAAATTACCCTTTTTTTGCAAAGTGCCTAGCTGTAGTTTTTGAACCCTAGCTCTGCCGGCACCTAGAGAAACCTAGCAAACCTATACATTTTTGAAAACTAGCCACCCAGGGAAATCCAGAATGCGGTGACTTGACTGGCTCTCACCAGGTTCTGTTACCCAGAACCCCTTGCAAACCTAAATAATTGTAAAAAAAACCACATTTTTCTCACATTTCTGTGGTGGAAAGTTCTGGAATCTGCGTGGATCCACAAAATTACACCCACCCCGCGTTCCCCAAAGTCTTCCGAGAAAAATGGAACCTCACTTGTGTGGGTAGGCCTAGTGCCCGCGACAGGAAACGGCCCAAAATGCAAGGTGGACACACCACATTTTCAGAGAGAAAAATGACCCTTTTTTGCAAAGTGCCTAGCTGTAGTTTTTGAACCCTAGCTCTGCCGGCACCTAGGGAAACCTAGCAAACCTATACATTTTTGTAAACTAGACACCCAGGGGAATCCAGGATGGGGTGACTTGACTGGCTCTCACTAGGTTCTTTTAGCCAGAATCCCTTGCAAACCTAAACAATTGTCAAAAAAACCACATTTTCCTCACATTTCTGTGGTGGAAAGTTCGGGAATCTGCGTGGATCGACGAAATTCCACCCACCCCACGTTCCCCAAAGTCTTCCGAGAAAAATGGTACCTCACTTGTGTGGGTAGGCCTAGTGCCCGCGACAGTAAACGGCCCAAAACGCAATGTGGACACACCACATTTTCAAAGTGAAAAATTACCCTTTTTTGCAAAGTGCCTAGCTGTGGTTTTTTAACCCTAGCTCTGCCGGCACCTAGGGAAACCTAGCAAACCTATACATTTTTAAACATTAGACACCCAGGGAAATCAAGGATGGGGTGACTTGACTGGCTCTCACCAGGTTCTGTTACCCAGAATCCCTTGCAAACCTAAAAAATTGTCCAAACAAACACATTTTCCTCACATTTCTGTGGTGAAAAGTTCTGGAATCTGCGTGGAACCACAAAATTCCACCCACCCCGCGTTCCCCAAAGTCTTCCGAGAAAAATGGAACCTCACTTGTGTGGGTAGGCCTAGTGCCCGCGACAGGAAACGGCCCAAAATGCAAGGTGGACACACCACATTTTCAGAGTGAAAAATGACCCTTTTTTTGCAAAGTGCCTAGCTGTAGTTTTTGAACCCTAGCTCTGCCGGCACCTAGGGAAACCTAGCAAACCTATACATTTTTAAAAACTAGACACCCAGGGGAATCCAGGATGGGGTGACTTGACTGGCTCTCACCAGGTTCTGTTCCCCAGAATTCCTTGCAAACCTGAAAAATTGTAAAAAAAACCAAATTTTCCTCACATTTCTGTGGTGGAAAGTTCTGAAATCTACGTGGAACCACAAAATTCCACCCACCCCGCGTTCCCCAAAGTCTTCCGAGAAAAATGGAACCTCACTTGTGTGGGTAGGCCTAGTGCCCGCGACAGGAAATGGCCCAAAATGCAAGGTGGACACACCACATTTTCAGAGTGAAAAATGACCCTTTTTTTGCAAAGTGCCTAGCTGTAGTTTTTGAACCCTAGCTCTGCCGGCACCTAGGGAAACTTAGCAAACCTATACATTTTTGAAAACTAGACACCCAGGGAAATCCAGTATGGGGTGACTTGACTGGCTTTCACCAGGTTCTGTTACCCAGAATCCCTTGCAAACCTGAAAAAGTGTAAAAAAAAACACATTCTCCTCACATTTCTGTGGTGGAAAGTTCTGGAATCTGCGTGGATCCACAAAATTCCACCCACCCAGCGTTCCCCAAAGTCTTCCGAGAAAAATGGTACCTCACTTGTGTGGGTAGGCCTAGTGCCCGCGACAGGAAACAGCCCAAAACGCAAGGTGGACACACCACATTTTCACTGCGAAAAATTACCCTTTTTTTGCAAAGTGCCTAGCTGTAGTTTTTGAACCCTAGATGTGCCGGCACCTAGGGAAACCTAGCAAACCTATACATTTTTGAAAACTAGACACCCAGGGGAATCCAGGATGGGGTGACTTGACTAGCTCTCACCAGGTTCTGTTACCCAGAATCCTTTGCAAACCTGAAAAAGTGACAAAAAAACCACATTTTCCTCACATTTCTGTGGTGGAAAGCCTTGGAATCTGTGTGGATCCACAAAATTCCACCCACCCTGCGTAACCCAAAGTCTTCTGAGAAAAATGGTACCTCACTTGTGTGGGTAGGCCTAGTGCCCGCAACAGGAAACGGCCCAAAACGCAAGGTGGACACACCACATTTTCACAGTGAAAAATGACCCTTTTTTTGCAAAGTGCCTAGCTGTAGTTTTTGAACCCTACCTCTGCCGGCACCTAAGGAGACCTAGAAAACCTATACATTTTTGAAAACTAGACACCCGGGGGATGCTACTGAGGTATGGCTTGCATGGATACCCCAAAGTTTTCTTACCCAGAATCCCCTGCGAACCACAAATTTAGCTGAAAAAATCACTTTTTACACACATTTTTGTGTGGAAAAGTTGTGGCATTACCGGGCTGACACAAATTTCCTACCAACCAGCGTTCCCCGGGGTCTCCCAATAAAAATGGTGCCTCACTCATGTGGGAGGCCCAAGTACCCGCAACAGGCAAGGGCCCAAAATGTATTGAGGCGACATCAAAATTGCCTATTACAAAACGACCTGGTTTTGCAAAGGGCGTCACCTGGGTTTTGGGCCCCGTGCTCGGCGGCCACCTAGGGAAACCTACCAAACCCACACAATTCTGAAAACTAAACACCCGGGGGATTCCAGGGAGGTATGGCTTGCATGGATCCCCCAACGTTTTCCTACCCAGAATCCCCTGCAAACCTCAAATTTAGCTGAAACAAATCACTTTTTTCACACATTTATGTGTGGGAAAGTTGTGGCATCACTGGGCTGACACAAATTTCCTACCACCCAGCATTCCCCCAGGTCTCCCGATAAAAATGGTGCCTCACTCGTGTGGGAGGCCCAAGTACCCGCAACAGGCAAGGGCCCAAAACGTATTGAGGTGACATCAAAATTGCCTATCACAAAACGACCTGGTTTTGCAAGGGGGGTCACCTGGGTTTTTGGCCCTGTGCTCGGCGGGCACCTAGGGAAACCTACCAAGCCCACACATTTCTGAAAACTAGACACCCGGGGGATTCCAGGGAGGTATGGCTTGCGTGGATTCCCCAACGTTTTCTTACCCAGAATCCCCTGCAAACCTCAAATTTAGCTGAAAAAATCACTTTTTCCACACATTTTTGTGCGGGAAAGTTGTGGCATCACTGAGCTGACACAAATTTCCTACCACCCAGCGTCCCCCCAGGTCTCCCGATAAAAATGGTGCCTCACTCATGTGGGAGGCCCAAGTACCTGCGACGGGCAAGGGCCCAAAAATTATTGAGGCACCATCAAAATTGCCTATCAAAAAATGTTTTGGGCCCTTGACTGTCACGGGTACTTGGGCCTCCCACACGAGTGAGGCACCATTTTTATCGGGAGACCTGGGGGAACGCTGGGTGGTAGGAAATTTGGATCAGCCCGGTGATGCCACAACTTTCCCACACAAAAATGTGTGAAGAAAGTGATTTTTTCAGCTAAATTTGAGGTTTGCAGAGATTTGGGTAGGAAAGCGTTGGGGGATACACGCAAGCCATACCTCCCTGGAATCCCGAGTGTCTAGTTTTCAGAAATGTGTGGGTTTGGTAGGTTTCCCTAGGTGGACGCCGAGCACAGGACCAAACCCAGGTGACCCCTTGCAAAACCAGGTCGATTTTGTGATAGGCAATTATGATGTCGCCTCAATACGTTTTGGGCCCTTGCCTGTTGCGGTACTTGGGCCTCCCACCGAGTGAGGCACCATTTTATCGGGAGACCTGGGGAAGGCTGGGTGGTAGGAAATTTGTGTCAGCCCGGTGATGCTGACAACTTTCCACACAAAAATGTGTGGAAAAGTGATTTCTTCAGCTAAATTTGAGAATTGCAGGGATTCTGGGTAAGAAAAGTTGGGGGATCCACGCAAGCCATACCTCCTATAATCCCCGGCTGTCTAGCTTTCAGAAATGTATGGAGTTTGGTAGGTTTTCCCAGCTGGCCGCCGAGCACGGGCCTAAAACCCAGGTGACCCCTTGCAAAGCGAGGTCGTTTTGTGATAGGCAATTTTGATGTTGCCTCAATGCGTTTGGGCCCTTGCCCGTCATGGGTACTTGGGCCTCCCACATGAGTGAGGCACCATTTTTATCGGGAGACCTGGGGGAACGCTGGGTGGTAGGAAATTTGTGTCAGCCCGGTGATGCCACAACTTTCCCACACAAAAATGTGTGGAAAAAGTGATTTTTCAGCTAAATTTGAGGAGTGCATGGGATTCTGGGTAAGAAAACTTTGGGGGATCCATGCAAGCCATACCTCCCTGGAATCCCCCGGGTGTCTAGTTTTCAGAAATGTGTGGATTTGGTAGGTTTCCCTAGCTGGCCACCGAGCACGGGGCCAAAAACCCAGGTGTCCCCCCTTGCAAAACCAGGTCGTTTTGTGATAGGCAATTTTGATGTCGCCTCAATACGTTTTGGGCCCTTGCCTGTCGCGGGTACTTGGGCCTCCCACACGAGTGAGGCACCATTTTTATCGGGAGACCTGGGGGAACGCTGGGTGGTAGGAAATTTGTGTCAGCCCGTGATGCCACAACTTTCCCACACAAAAATGTGTGGAAAAAGTGTTTTTTCAGCTAAATTTGAGGTTTGCAGGGGATTCTGGGTAAGAAAACGTTGGGGGATCCACGCAAGCCATACCTCCCTGGAATCCCCCGGGTGTCTAGTTTTCAGAAATGTGTGGGTTTGGTAGGTTTCCCTAGATGGCCACTGAGCCCGGGGCCAAAAACTCATGGGACCCCCCTTGAAAACCAGGTTGGTTTGTGATAGGTAATTTTGATGTCGCCTCACTAGGTTTTGGGCCCTTGCCAGTCGCGGTTACTTGACCCACCCACGCGAGTGAGGTACCATTTTTATCGCGAGACCTGGGGGAATGCTGTGTAGAATGAAATGTGTGGATCCACGCAGATTCCAGAACTTTCCCACAACAGAATTGTGAGGAAAATGTGGTTTTTTTTTACAAAGTTTGAGGTTTGCAAGGGATTCTGGGTAACAGAACCTGGTGAGAGCCAGACAAGTCACCCCATCCTGGATTCCCCTTGGTGTCTAGTTTTAAAAATGTACAGGTTTGCTAGGTTTCCCTACGTGCCAGCTGCGCTAGGGCCCAAAATCCACAGGTAGGCACATTGCTAAAAAAGTCGGAGCCTAGTGGGCTTTCTGCCGCCCTGGGGGGAATCGGGAGGGGTTCACCCGATATGCCCTCAAGGGGGCAGTAAGACTGTGGCTATTTTTGTGGGCGTGGGGGCATTGGTATGACCATCATTTTGGGCAGCCCCCACGCATAAAAAAAGCCAGCGTAATCTCTGGCGCCTAGTGGGCTTTCTGCCCCCCCAGGGGGCAGATCAGGGGCCACTGCCCCCATCTGCCCTCCCAGGGGGCAGAAAGACTGGAATTTCTCTGGGGGTGGGGTGGGGTGGGGGTATTGTCATGCCCATCTTGGGCAGCCCCTACCCCCTACACGAATAAAAAAAAAAATCCCTGGTGTCTAGTGGGCTTTCTGCCCCACCGGGGGGGGGGTAGATTGGGGGCTACAGCTCCCATCTGCCTCCCGGGGGGGCAGAAAGACTGTCATTTTTGGGGGGGGCATTGGCATGCCCGTTTTGGGCAGCCCCCACCCTAATTGAAATTGCCCAAAGAAAAATCCCTGGCATCTAGTGGGCTTTTTGCCCCCCGGGGGGGGCAGAATGGGGGCTACTGCCCCATATGCCCCCTAGGGGGGTCAGAAAGGCTGTAATTTTGGCGGGGGTTGGGAGCATTGGCATGCCCATTTTGGGCAGCCCCTACCCTAATTAAAATTGCCCCAAAAAAAATACCTGGCGTATAGTGGGCTTTCTGCCCCCCGGGGGGGCAGATTGAGGGCTACTGCCCCCATATGCCCCCCAGGGGGGGCAGAAAGGCTGTAATTATGGCGGGGGTGGGGGCATTGGCATGCCCGTTTTGGGCAGCCCTCCCTAATTACATATGGCAACAAAAAAATCCCTGGCGTCAAGTGGGCTTTCTGCCCCCCAGTGGGGGCAGAAAGGCTGTAATGGTGGCGGGGGTGGGGGCATTGGCATGTCCATTTTGGGCAGCCCCCACCCTAATTACATATGGCAATGAAAAATCCCTGGCGTGAAGTGGGCTTTCTGCCCCCCCGGGGGGGCAGAAAGGCTGTAATGGTGGTGGGGGGGTGGGGGCATTGGCGTGCCCGTTTCGGGCAGCCCCCACCCTAAAAACAAATGCGCAAAAAAACATCCCTGGCGTTTAGTGGGCTTTCTGCCCCCCCAGGGGGGGCAGAAAGGCTGTAATGGTGACGGGGGGTGGGGGCATTGGCATGCCCGTTTTGGGCAGCCCCCACCCTAATTATATATGGCAATGAAAAATCCCTGGCGTCAAGTGGGCTTTCTGCCCCCCTGGGGGGGCAGAATGGTGGTGGGGGGTGGAGGCATTGGCGTGCCCATTTTGGGCAGCCCCCACCCTAAAAACAATTGCGCAAAAAAAAAATCCCTGGCGTTTAGTGGGCTTTCTGCCCTCCTGGGGGGGGCAGATTGGGGCCTACTGCCCCCATCTTCCCCCCAGGGGGGGCAGAAAGGCTGTAATGGTGGCGGGGGTGGGGGCATTGGCGTGCCCATTTCGGGCAGCCCCCACCCTAAAAACAAATGCGCAAAAAAAATCCCTGGCGTTTAGTGGGCTTTCTGCCCCCCTGGGGGGGAAGATTGGGGGCTACTGCCCCCATCTGCCCCCCAGGGGGGGCAGAAAGACTGAATTATGTCAATGTTTGTATGGGGGAGCGAAGGCCCTTGCCCAAGGGGCCGCTCCCCCCTCCCTGGTGTCTAGCGGGTGGATCCCGGCTTGGGGATCGCCCTCCTGGGGCAATACCCAAGCAGGGATCCACTGGGGAGGGGTACCATTGGAAAGGGGAGATTCTCCCCTTTCCAATGATACCTCTCCCGTCTTTCTACGTGCTCAGGGGGCTGAGCTAGCCCCTGAGCATGTAGAAAGTGAACTGAAATGAGCCTAAAGGCTCATTTCAGTTTCGGTTTCAGTGAAATGACGTCAGCGCGACGTGCGCGCTGATCGTCATTTCACTGAAAGGGGGGGGGCTCAGGAGCTGGGGAAGCTCTTCCCCAGCTCCCGAGGCTACAGGGAAGAAATAGAAATCCCTCTGGTACCTGCACCAGAGGGATTTCCGAGGCCATGTGCCATGACGGCCGGGAGCCGTTGTGCGCACACGAACACCGTTGCGCACGACGGCTCCCGGCCGTCGTGCGCATGGAAGGGGTTAAAGACCGACTGCCGATGCCTACTCCAGAACCAATGCTGACCAATACTCAACTGACATCAAGGCCATTTTTGGAGCAAAACATGACATTCTCCCACTCAGAGCATTCCCGCCTTCATTGACAACCACATTGGAACCCCACCTTTCTGCAACCCATTATCCCCTCCTTCAGCTTCAACCTGGTGCCTTTGACACCAATTACCTATTGATGACCTGTAGACAACTAGAACTGTTTCTAAGTAAAGAAGGAAACTTCCTAACCAGGATGAACTCTGTTTTTATAAAGTGGAGTGGGATTTCATTTTTTATTGTGCTGGCTTTTCAACTATTTAACTGTTTTAGTACTTCTAAATGCTTTACACATTTTTCTAAGTTAATCCTGTCTGCTCTGTGCATTACCTATCAGGTGTTGAGTTCAGGTTTAAATTACTGAAACTTTTACTGGACCTAACAAGAATAGTGTCATTATAATTGTGATGGACTACCAGTCACTTCAACTAAAAATCCACTTAATCACATTCCCCTCCAATCTAACTTTCTCTAGAGTTTTCTCAGTTTCACACATGGAACAGTGTTACTGCATTTAGTGAAAGCAAAGGCAGATTACCAATGGCAGGCTGCCTTGCATCGACATGCTGCATCTTCTTACAGCATCAGAGGGGGGGAGGGGTATGATTATCTGCCAGATTTTTCGCAATTTATGGTTCCATTCTAGGCTTACACTCAGGTTTGTAAGCCTATTTAAGATCTTTTGAACGGTGGGAAAAACAGCAACCAGGTTAGTATTACTATCCAATTGGCAGATGCATCCTGATGTACATTTCTTGACTAAAACCGAATACATCTGAGACAGTAGTTCCTCCACCATCTACACTCATCAATGACACACCAGAGTATGAAGCTGAGGCTATTGCTGACTCAGAAAACCATCATATGATATCTATGAAAGGTCAGGGGGACCAACCTCGTTTGTACACGCTCTCTGGCTGCTCAGACAGTTCCACAAATAGTTTCTCAAGGAGCCAAATAGTCTTGTCAACTCACCAAGGGGACACTTCAGAAGGAAGGGTGGCACTGTTAGGATTTCAGCACAGAAGCACGTTAGACGGAGGTTATGAGGTGACACACACACGAAGAGAGCAGGTCAAATTAACCATCACATCGTTATTCCTTGAGGGAATTACAGAATTACCTAATACTGGTGGGGTCAGAGTAGGAGGCTCTGAAAGACAAGGCAATGGTGCCTACAAACAGCTAGACCTCTAATTACCACAGGAGTGGGAACATCCTTGTGTGAAAGTCACTTCACACTAATAATGAGCAGAGCATATTTGACACAAGTGTAAACATGAGTCTGCCTGGCAACATCTCATAGTTGTATTGACTATTAACTTCCATATAGTTCAGCCTTGCATCCCAACACATTAGTTGTGTTTTACCTTCAAGGTTCTCTGTCAGCCAGTCCCTCTCCTCCTGCTTGTTGCTTTGTCTCAATTGTATGTTGATTATTGTTTGTCTGTCTAGCTGTGGCTGCTGCTCATCAAGTCCCCCTGTTCTAAGGCATCCTGGGGATCAGCACTGGTATCTTGGTGGATGCTGGTCTCAAGCAGTGTTCTGGCCATCTTGGAGTAGGACAGGATTATTGTAATATTGTAATATATGTATATATATTTGTTATAGTATCTTATATCGGCCTAGTTCCTAACAAAATACACAAAATATGTAATGGACATTCAGACCTGACAGACAAAGAGAGCATGACTATAAGGGTAGCCAGTGCAGAAGTGGGGCTTCAAAGGTTTACTTACACCCCATGGTTCCTGGCTGCTCTTTCCCTGTGGCACTGAGAACTGACACAAGCAAATGAAAAATTGGCACAGGAACTAGACTTATCACTTTGTTGACTGTGCATACATGTACATGCACCCTACCTTCACAAGGCAATATTCCTTGTTGCCAGAAGAAATTGTTGACCTCAGCTGGATTTTACATTCATTGTTGGAAGTTGGTTTGAGCAGATTGTGAAAAGTGTTTCGGTCAAGATTCTGAAATCATGTAATAAAGATAGTGCTATATTAAAAGAAACTGCCAACAGGACAGTGGCTGCAAATATATTTATAATGTTAAGAAGGGAGGAGTGTAAATGAGGTGCACTTTCTGTCACTGAAAATATTAAGAAGATACTTATTTTGATGAGAAATGAAAGAACTATTATAATTCACTCAGAGGGTCACTTCTGTCTCTTAATAATGTCAGGCATTATACAGAGTAATGCAAAAAAATATGAATGTAGTCAGTATCAAACGTTGGCTACACACATTAGTGTGGGTAACAGCAAGGCTGTTGCAGATCTGAGAGAAACTATCCCATTTTGCCCCAGTGTGGGCAATTGTTTGGGATTTGCAAACTTCAAATGAGTGTTTCTAATCTCATTCACTCTCATGTCGAAATCGTAGGTCTGCTTCCTAACTCACATCACAAATGTTGGGGCACCTGTGCTGAAATGGTAACTCAAGAGCCAAGCCACAGTTCTTAGCCCTGGGCAAACCCAGAGTACACAGACCTCACACTGACCTTCAGTCCACAGGCACAGAACAGTTAGCTAGGGAAGGGGAAGCCAGGAGGTCAGGAGTGGGGTGGAGTTGGGTGGGGTAGATTGGAGGGACAGGAGTGGGGTAGATTGTAGTGGGGCAGACTGGGGAATACTGGAGTGAACTGGCCCGGAGTGGGGTAGATTGGAGTGGAGTGGGTAGATTGGAGTGTGATAGATTTAAACTGGATTGTAGTGGGGTAGATTGGATTGGAGTGCGGTAGATTAGAGTGGGGTAGACTGAGGATGCATGTGGTAGATTGGAATGGAGTGGGGTAGATTGGAGTGGAGTGGAGTATGGTAGATTGGAATAGAATTAAGTGGGGTAGATTGGAGTAGAGAGGGGTAGATTTTGTTGCACTTGGGTGTATTTGGGTAGGTTGTAGTGGAGTGGGGTAAATTGGGTAGATATGAGTGGAGTGGGGTAAATCGGAGTGAAATGAGCTAGATTGGAATGGCGTGGAGTGGATTGGGGTATATTGGCAAAGAATTGGTTCGGAGTGGAGTGGGGCAGATTGAAGTGGAATGGGGTAGATTGGAGTGGAGTGGGGTAGATTGGAGTGGAGTGAGGTAGATTGGGGTAGATTGAAGTGGAGTAGAGTAGGGTAGATTGGAATGGAGTGGGATAGATTGGAGTGAAGTAGAGTGTAGCTGTGGCCATAAGGCTACATATTTTGCACCTAAGTGCATATGAATATTAGGGTATGTGAAAGCGCTTTCGGTGGAATACATAAGAGAATGAGGACTTAGGCACAGGTTCTAAGGAGAAATTAAGTAGCTGCTGCGCTGCACAAAACTGAAGTGCTTTAAACAGGCACATACTTTGTGTGCTCAGAGAAGAGGTGGAATGCATATGAATCTGGGTACACAAGTTTTAACCCTTTCCCTGCTAGGCCTTTTCCCCCCCTGTGCTAAGCCTTTTTTTGGCTATTTGGGTTAGTTCACTCTTAGGCCCCTGTAACTTTTTGACCACATAAGGTATCCATGCCAAATTTGCGTCCTTTTCTTCCAACATCATGGGGATTTTTAAGGTACCCAGGGTTTGTTGATTCCCTTGGAGGGGACCCAGAAATTTGGCAAAATACAGCCAAATTTTGTTTTTTGGGGGAAAAAGTGGAAAAAAGTGCTGAAGATAAAAGTGTCTGTTTTTTCCCCTGTAAATGGTATCAACAAAGGGTTTGAGGTGCTGAAATCACCATCATCCCAGCTTTCAGGGACAGACTGACATTTGTCAGAAAACCACATTTTTTTACACAGTTTTGGCATTTTACTGGGACATAGCCTATTTTTGCTATTTTTTGTGCTTTAAACCTCCTTCCAGTTAATGGTAGAAATGGGTATGAAAGCAATAATGGATCCTGGAAAGGCTATACATTTTAAAAAAGTAGACACAATTCTGAATTCAGCAAGGGGTCATTTGTGTAGATCCTCAAAGGTTTTTTTATAGAAACTAACAGTTGAAAATAGGAAAAATTAAAAATGAGTTGAAAAAAACAGCCATTTGTGCCAACGTTTTCACCTGCACCTTCTTCTAAGTATGACAGATTTTTAAAGCAATATACCGTTACATCCGCTGGACCCTTCTGTTGTGGGGATATATAGGACTTGTAGGTTCATCAAGAACCCGACGAACCCGGAGCCAATAACTGAGCAGCATCTTGCAATGGTTTTTTATTGTGTACCAGGTATATAGCAATTCATTTGGGAAAATATAAACAGTGAAAAATCGGTATAAAAGACACCTATTTATTTCTGAAAAGGGAACAAAATATAGAGTTTAGAAACAGAAGCTATTTGCACATCTCCGAAAATGTGGGTACCCATACTAGCATGTGAATTATATGACATTTTTCAAAGTGATTTCTTTTTTACACATTGTCTTACATTTGGAAGGCAGAAATGCATCAAAAGTCAATAGGTAATAACAGTTGCTCTACAATTCTGTGTTACCCTAAGTCTTGTGATAAAAATGGTACCTCATTTGAGTGGGTAGGCCTAGTGCCGGCGACAGGAAACGGCCCAAAACGCAACGTGGACACACCAAAATCTTCACAGTGAAAACTGGCCCTTTTTTCCAAAGTTGTAGAATTTGAACCCTAGCTCTGCCGGCACCTAGGGAAAACAAGCAAACCTATACATTTTTGAAAACTAGACACCCAGGAGAATCCAGGATGGGGTGACTTGTGTGGCTCTCACCAGGTTCTCTTACCCAGAATCCCTTGCAAACCTCAAACTTCATAAAAAAAACACATTTTCCTCACATTTCTGTGATGGAAAGTGTGGTATCATTTTACTCGGTAGACCAAGGGGAACGCTACGTGGTAGGACATTTGTGCCGTCACAGTGATCCCACACAAAAATGTGTGGAAAAAGTGATTTTTTCAGCTAAATGTGAGGTTTGCATGGGATTCTGGGTAGGAAAACTTTGGGGGATCCACGCTAGCCATACCTCACCAGACTCCCCAGGGTGTCTAGTTTTCTGAAATGTGTGGGTTTGGTAGGTTTCCCAAGATGGCCGCGAGCCCCGGGCCAAAAAACCAGCCCCCCCCCTGCGAAACCAGGTAGTTTTATGTTAGGTAATTATGAAGACTCCACAGTACGATTTGGGCCATTTCCTGTTGCAGCCACTATGCCTACCCACACAAGTGAGGTACCACTTTTATCAGGAGACCTGGGGGAACGCTAGGTGGTAGGAAATTGGTGTCAGCCCGGTGATCTCACAACTTTCCCACACAGAAAAGTGAGGAAAATTTGATTTTTTTTCAGCTAAATCTGAGGTTTGCAGGGATTCTGGGTAGGGAATCGTTGGGGGATCCACGCAAGCCATACCTCACTGGACTCCCCAGGGTGTCTGGTTTTCAGAAATGTGTGCCCGCATCAGAGGGATTCCCTGTGCCATGTGGGAGGACGGCCTGGGGCCATCCGACGCACATGAGCACTGGTGCGTCAGACGGCCCCCGGCCGTCCAACGTACCGAAGGGGTTAAGGAGAAATTGATTAACTTCAGTGCTGCCCAAAATTGAGGCACTTAAAAAAGCCAATTTCCATGCATTAATAGCCCGTGCCATTTGTTTGGTGCTGTAAAAGGAAGTGCCAAATTCCAAAGCAAATTAAGGCAGCAACAAAAATGAGAAAAATGTACCCAGAATCACAATGTGAGCAGCGGAAGAACACTAATCAAATTGAATGTATTAATACTTAGTCCATGCTCCAGAGAAATAAAAGGACTTGACATGAGGCATATGATGGGCAATTAGGAGGCAGCTAAAAAGAATGGCAATCAACCAGCAAATGGTATACAAAACTCCTTGCAGCAACAGCGCATGAGCGATGCTTGGCGAGCCCTGAAAAGGGAACGAGGGATGTCAGCTCTTAATAAATTTGTTGTGTTAGAGGTTTGGTGAATTAATTGCAATTTAGTGCTATAAAATTATCTAAGTCGAACAGCTATCCTGATGGGATTTTGAGGGCCCCACATAGTATGCCTGGTTGTGAGGGAGTCGAATATGTAAGGGCTAGATGTACAAACAATAGTAATAGGGATTACCAAATAGTGTTTTTTGTGAATCACTATTTGGTAATCGCTATTACTAATGTACAAACGTGTTATTTAGCCCCTATTCCCTAAATAGCAATTTGTAGTGGGTCGCAAATAGACCTACTTCAGGAATATGAATGAGGTAGGTTGCAATTTGCAACCCAGTAGGATTCGCTGCCATCACAGGGATGGTGGCCTGCTGGGGTCAGCAGACCACCATGTCTGTAATTGCTTTTAAATAAAGCAATCATTTTTTTAAATGCAGCCCGTTTTCCTTAAAGAAAAACGGGATGTGTTTAAAAATGAAAAGTTTAATTTTAATTTTTTAAGAGTATGCAGTGGTCTGTAGGACCACTGCCTGCTCTTAAAAATATTTATCCAACCATTCTCAAAGAGTAAGGGGTCCCAAGGGGACCCCACTTCCCATTTACGAATGGGTTACAAACAACTTGAGTTGCTGGTAAAGTGCAAAGGTTTTGCGACCACATTTTATTCACAAAACATTTGCACATACCATTGCAAATCGGTATTTGGAAGGATGCCTCAAACACGCCCCTTCCAAATACTGATTCGCTAACCCAAATTGCGAATTGGACACAGGTTACCGAATCGCAATTTGGACTTTGTACATCAGAAAAGGCACGAAGAATCAGGCCGATTGCAAACGCAAAAATGTTTCGTACATCTATCCCTAAATGCCTGATGTTGAACTATTTTGTCTAAATTCAAATATATCTTTAACACTTTAAGCCTACGCTTCATATTCCCTACTATGTTGTCATAAAGGTGCCATGTCCTTGTCAATGTACAGCAGTATGTCTTAAATATTTTTCTGAGCACACTCGAAAAAGTGTTGCAAAGCAGGTAGTAGCTGCAGCACTGTGAAACACAGACCGGATTCAGACAGCAGAACTGTCACATATTAGCCTGAACTTCTGCTTTAAAAATGCTCTCGGTGTCATTCAGCCAGATTCAATCACAAAGTATTTATTAGGAGGCACTGCAGATAATGAGAAGGATGCTGTACCGGCGCTCGTGAGAGACATTGAATAATTAAAGGTGTCAAACTGCTCGGGCTCTGTACTAGAACCTTCACTATTCAACTTATTTCATTATCCACCTAGACACATTTTCATGACAAGTAGCTTAGGAAAATGTAGAAAATGAAATGTGCTCAGGTGTTAGACTGTAAATGTATGGCACCTAAGTATTATTTTCCTTCTTCCTCCCTCTATTGCCACGCATTTTGTTTTCAAATGCACTTATACCAAACAAGCTTATCCTTCTAGAAAATGTCTTTAAAAAGTTGCTTTTTGCTCAAAATAGAGGATGGGAATAATTTATTTGGCAGTGAAAGTATGCACATTTTTCATGGATGACAAGAACACCCACAGCACAGGTTGTTTTTTTAAAAAACAAAATTGTTTCCAATTTGTTTCTTGGCATCAGGTAATCAGTCAATTTGACCATCGATCGGCTCACAAAAGAGATCTCTATTGGAAGCCATTTACACTCTATGTAGTAGTGCACAACAAGATCCATGAATAATGGTTGGAATCGGGGACACATTTACAGGTTATTGTGTGCTTGAGAATGTCAAGGTGGCTGCCCCACATGCGCATGTCTGAGTATGTATGCACATGTACGGTGGCCAGTCGGGGCAAAACTATAATTCCCAAAGACAATAGGTGACACAGACTAGACCTATTGGCTTTACCAATGCTTGTTAGTTTTGCTTCTTAACCACAGCAACCCTTCTACAGAGATGTTTTCAGGGAAACTCATGTTTAATGTCAGTTATTGATCTTACTAGGAAAATAAAACATCCATTAGTTTTTTCTGCGAATACATACGTATGTATATGAGCCCGTTCCAACTTTAGAGTTATATGACATGGGTTTATGATTTTAACAGGTTTACAACTGAGAACACTAGAAAAAACAGGTTTATGTGTTAGAGATTCAACTTGCTTCAAATCCGAGCTCATGCAGGATCACTCTTTCTCTCTGTTCCAGAGGGTGCCGCCCCTATCTCTAAACCTCCCTTTGCTTCTAATACTAATTAGCATTAAGGTGACAGATTTGTCTTTGCCAAACAACATTTTTGTATAGTAGAATTGCATTTTTTTTGTATAGCTCTTTATTCATATTTCCACTGTGAATTGTACAATGCAGTTTGTGGCAGTTACAGCATGTCAATCAAGAGTAATCTTCTGTACATGTCTTATCCCGTCCTCGTGTACCACAATTTCAATAATCTTGAGCATCACCGAGTCAAATTGTTAACATTACAACTTGTAGTCCATTGTGCCCTGGTCATGATCACATCAACCAGAATCCAGTTAAACAAAAAGAGCAACTTAACATTAGTTCATAACAACTTGCATATCTGCTGTAACTTGGGACGGGGGTGATCTCAACACCCAGTGTCCTTATGGTGAATGTCCACCGCCACGTGTACAAACATTGCGACCCCGTGCCACATGTTACCTCACCCTCCAGATGGCAATCACTTGCAAGGGGTGGTAGCTCCCCAGAGTTCAGGTGTAATCAGATCAGTTCATCTGCTGTCTTGGGTGTGACCAAGGGGCCCCTCATCGGCAACACCTGTCCGTCGGACAGCGTCGCCTACAAGGAACCCTGAGTCGCTTCCATACCTCTGGATCCCTGCTGGACGCTTGGCTCTCTCCTTGTGTGGATATCCGTGAGGAGAGACTCCTCTTCCTCTGCCACTCTCTCTTTCATGGAGGCCTCTGTCAGTCATCTGGGCCTACGGTCTGGCCGCCTGCCTCGTTTGGATTTAATCTCCGTGGCCTAATGTCGGGAGACATCACGGCCCTCTCTCTCAAGCCAATCTCAAACCTCCTCAGGAGCTTTTAAAAATGTTGTTTTGTCGTTGGATATGACTCGTAATTTGGAGGGGGACAGAAGACCATAATACAGTCCCAGGGTGCACAACATTCGTTTGACTGCCAGGAAGCTCTGCCACCTCCTTTGCACCTCCATCATGTAGTCAGGGAATGTATGTATTTAATATCCTTTGAAGCTCTATGGGCCGTGAGCACTGGCTCTCTGCAGGACACCATTGTGGCAGCAGAAATTAAATAGCCATGTGGCAATAGGTCTCGGTGGGGCATCTGGTGGAGGGGGCGGACCGGCACCCTGTGATCTCTTTCCACCGTAAAGAACCTGGACTGTGTGTTCTTTGGCACATTTGTGAGCAACCAGTTCTCCAGAAACAGTTCGATGAGGGGTGTTCATCTAATTCTGGGAGCCCCACCACTCAGATGTTATTCCCATGAGATCGACCGTCAGCATCGTCTGCCCTTTCTGGCAGTGTCTGCAGCTCCCCCCGTAGTTCTTTCACCAGTAACTGTGTTACCATCTGACTCACAATGGTGAGGGTGGATCTGCATCTCCCACCCTGTCAGCCAATTTTCCACGATCTGCTTGCAATAGGCCCACATCAATGACAATAGCATCAATTTTCTGTCCAAGGGCTGTGTGAGAGTCCCGTATGGCCTGCAGAATCATCTATTATCATGTATTCTCTTTGGAAGGCACCCCAACCTGGCTGTTCATTTCAATTCAATTCAATGCAATTCAATAAATACTCTCATCACCAATTAATTGTCTCCTTTAGTATCTCTCACATCTACCAATATATATGTACTCCCATGGGAACTTTAGAATGCCAAAACAAGGTACGTGTGTATGCATGGATATGTTGAATGTAAACAAAATTTAACTCAGGATCACAACCATTTCACACCAACACATATATACAAGTGTGTGGTCTTATATTTATTCTATTTTTACAACCATAGGCTGGCCTGATGTCAGAAACATAGCAAATAAGACATAACTCAAATATCCTGTGTCAGTAATCAGACTCAGTTGCAGACCTCAACAACATGGAAGGAGGGGATACATCTGACAATTGCCTTTTGACTAGGCCAAATGAAATTGGTCTATGTCATCAACTGGAGCCATTTCGCCTAGCTCAAAAAAGTATTCCCACACCATTTAAAGCACACATATGCATGTCAGTACAACAGTTTCTGATCACAGGGCCATTCCAATCCATTGTTGCACCATTTGGTGGAATGTCACAAACAAATGTCAGTGATGTGCCACAATCACTTTTGCCTACAATGAGGAGATACATCAACAGCTACTTATAGTTTCTCTACAATGAAGATTTAGCCAATGTGAAGGAAGACTAGCATGATTTGGGCCCACAAGAACATTTTGGTTGGAGCACATGATGGCACACATATTGTGTTAGGACCACCATACAACAAGGAACAAGTACAATGGATTCCTCATAACTTCCATCCTATCGCTATGCAAGCTGTATTGGTATAGGATATGTACATCCAAAGTCTGTGTCAGTCTTTCCCAGGATCAATCCATGTCCACTTTGTACATCAGAACAGCATCATATACCTGTTAATGTCACAACTCTGAAATGTCCAAATGAAGATGCCACGGTTAAGACATCTAAAACAGACCAAATCAAAGACATTAGCTTTCAAACCATACATATGGCACGATTCACATAGTCAACTTCTAGAGAACACAGTCCAAGACAAAATTTCAAACAAAACAAAGCTAACACCTTTCACCAGATTTTGCCAGAGCCTCCTAATCTTAGCATTTGCCCTAAACATCCTCCTCACATCATCACAACAGGAGTTGCTATAATAGTGAAACTTATTACATCTCACACCATACTTACACTCATGAGAAGACGTTTTCAATGAAATATTGACACAAGTCAGCTCCTTCCTCTTCACCACTATCATCATCATTTGGCATTTCAGGTTCCTCATCCGGTGGCTCACGATGGTCTTTATCCTCTGCGATATAAGGGATGTTGTTCGCAGAGCAATGTTGTGGAGCATGCAGCAGGCCACGGTGATTTGACACACCTTCGCCGGTGAGTAGCGGAGGGTTTCCACAGTCTTGTCCAGACATCTGAATCTGGCTTTTAGGGGCCCGAAAGCCAGATCCACTGGCCGCCGTGTTATTCCATGGGCCTCATTGAAGCGGACTCCCCCTGGCATAGTAGGATTCTCAGCGGTGTGAACAACCACAGCCGGTTGGGGTACGCTGAGTCTCCTAGGTGGAAGACAGACAGAAGTGCAAGAAAGAGTTACACACTTACAGTTTACACTACCTGGCATTACCCACCCAGATTAAACTTACCAACAAGCCAGGCCCACTCCGGTAGTAGTTGTGACATCAGCTGGGGTACTGCGCTCTTCCACAGTATGAAGAAATCATGTACAGATCTTGGGAACCGGGCACAGAGGTTTGAGATGCACAACTCTGGTAAGCAGACAACTTGCACGTTGATAGAGTTGAAGTGCTTCCTGTTACGGTACACTTGTTCCCTGGCTTGTGGTGGTACTAAGGCAATATGGGTGCCCTCAATGGATCCAACCACATGTGGGATGCGACCAAATCTATAGAAATCGCCCTTCACAGTGGCTAAATCCTCACATCTGGGGAACTGTATCTAGCTGTCCATGTGTCTCATCATTGGAGAAAGCACGTGTCCTAGGACAAGACTGAACATTGGTTGTGACATACCACCAGAAATAGCCACAGTGAATTGAAATGAACCTGTTGCCAGAAAATACATAACTGACATTAGTTTCACTATTGGTGTGAGACATGTAGGATAAGTGATTTGAGGAAGGAGGTCAGGCTCCAACTGATGGCATAAATCCTGTATTGTTTGTCTGTTTAAACAAAATTTCCTTATCACATTTCTTTTTTTCATGGTCTGAAGGTCTGGAAATGGGTGGTACACTGGAGGCTGTATTCTCCTTCCTCTTTCCGGGTACCTATGTGAGGAGTGAACATGATTTTGTACATTGATCACAGCATCCAGAGAAACATATATGAAGAGTATGCCAAAACTCATGTGACATAACATAACTGCTTCACAACTATTACATATAATTCACAGTATCATTGTCTGCCACCAATCCACCAATAATCACCAATGTGGCCTTCACATGTGTCTGTAACAGAAATGAGCACAACACCAATTCCGACATGTAACATTTGCACAAAAATGAGGTTTTCATGACATTTTAGGTAGACAAACTGCCACCCGCGGTGTACAGTGCACTGTGCACTTTTTGCTTTGATGCACAGTAATGCACCACACAGATGATTTTTTAACTGGACTGTACATGGGAAGGGAGTTTCTCAAATGTAAACATGTTTGCCCTCAATAGCTTTGGTGGTGACACACTTAACAGTCACCAATACTGTAGTTCCAACAGCTAAAATGGCGGATGCTTTACCTCGCATATGGAACATTTGGAACAACTGCTGCCGGCAGAAGTCGAATGCACGGTAGGCAGCTGCATCCACGGTGGACATAGGCTAATGTTGGTTATTGTGACTGTCGCGGTCCAATGGCTGTGTGCATCTAAACTGATGACCGCGTACGTGGCATACATGTATGCTGCGGTTTGAAAAATAACTCACTTGCCTCCTGACACTGCTGCTATCAACACCTCCTCCACTTTAGCTGGTGTTTGCCACCTATGGGATCAATCATGCCAAGCCAAGCAGGTGAGAGGGCTATTCCCTCCTCTCCAGAGGAGCTTGAAACCCTGGTTGAAGAGGTCCTTCTCCTGTATGGCCAGCTCTAAGGCTCAAAGTCTCAACAATGGGGCTTCTGTTCCTGTGAAAGGAAGAAAAAGGTCTCTAAACAGGTTGTATGTGATTAGACCGAGGTCTTGGGGACAGTTAACAAGACTGTCTCATGTTGCCCTCACACACCCCCAAGGGGATGTCATGCTTCATCATAGGGCGGTGCTCCTCATCAGGCCGGCGCTGCAATGCCCTACGAGTCCCCCGAAGGGTCACTTTGGCGGAGATCTATTTTTGATAATACTGTATGATGCATGCAAGTTAGATGATCTGTTCCTATTGTCTTTGGCAGCCGGACAACAAGTGATTCAAGCCCTGATCATCTCACGTCTTATGGGAACAGTTTTTACTCAGGCATGCCTAAGTACCTAATGAATGGGCTTCAGCTGGTCCCGAATGCAGCGGCCCAAACTATTTTCGGGCTCCCCCGTGATGCTCACGTGTCAAGCCTTCTTAGGAGTCTTCATTGGCTGCCAGAAAGGAAAAGGATTATCTTTGAGATGCTGCTTGTGACCCAGAATGCTTATACGGCATGGGACCGGGCTACTTAAAAAACAGGATTTTGTTCTATGCCCCACAGAGAAATCTCCACTCTGCGAATCTCTTCCTGGCAAGTACCCCCCGTATCAAGTAGGCTAGATCGGGGGAAAGGCCCTCTCCTTTCTGGGCCCGTCCCTTTGGAACAAACTGCAGCTGACCCTTAGAAGTATCAAGTCAATGCCTGTCTTTCGGAACAAGCTGAAAACGTGGCTTGTTTCCAGCCCATAGTTCCTTCTTACCCCCGCTGACACTCTTCGGCAATCAGCGCCAGGACACTCCTTGGAGTAGCAGTTGCGCTTTATAAATATCCCTACATAGACATAGACAAACAGTGGTCACCATGGATTTTTCGCCCTTTGCTGGATAAAGCCTCCATCAGATGGTTGCAAGTAGTCCAGAACTCAGCTGCTAGGTTACTTTATTAACTCCCTAAGGGTACATCAACAGCTACCTTCCTCTGTGAGCTTCGCTGGCTCACTGTGGAGGAGCAAATTCAATTTAAAGCTTTGTGCTATGTGCGCAAACAAGGTCAGGTGTCTGCCCACAATATCTTCAAGAGCTGGTGAGTTCTTATCAGCCGTCTCGTCCCTTGTGTTCAAGTGACCTGTCCTTGTGCACATTTCCTAGAGACAGACGGGCATGCACAGGAAGTCGATCTTTTACATATCAGCGTTCCAAGCTGTGGAATGCCCTACCTGAACCACTGAGAAGCTGCACTTCTTTGGCCACCTTCCAAAAACAGTTGAAGAACTGTATGTTCTGAGGCAGTGGGACCTTGACAGACCCAACCTGTTGCCAAAATGCCGGGAAACCCTGTGTGGCTAGCTGAGCACTATGCAAAACTTGCTATTAATAATAATAATAATAATAACAATAATATTATTAATAATAATAATATGTGACTTTATTTTCTGAGTAGTATGTCTGAAATACAGTAAATTGCATTGGCTCCTAATGAAGTATACCACAATGATGGAATTAATGTTTGATAAAACCAAAATATCATGTTTGATGTCTTGATGGTGAAATACATTGTTATGGAAAGTGAAATTGAAGGTCACACAATTCCCAAATTTGTGGTGGCCAGTTACTGGTGGAAGACCCCAGTAGAAGCGATTGACATATCGTTAGATGGGAATTTGCAGGTTTGCAATATGTGGTCCCTAATGATGCAGCTATGCTTGAAAGAGAAAAAAGGGCAAGGTCACCTGAGCACAATACGTTCCAGTGCTTATTGTTACTTTTCATGATATTATTAGATAATGGACAAAAAGTGGTGGCTCAGGTGATTTTTGTCCAGAGGCTGTTTGTGTTTGGATACTAGGAGTCACACCCTAGGGGAATACCAACCCCTTTTCATTTGGCCCGATTCACAAAGGTAAAGTTAGATTAAGGGGCCGATTCCGATTCGGGCCAGAAAACATACCGACCGACTCGGTACGGGAATATAGTCCGACCGACACGTACCGCGCTGCCCGACCTGCGTAATACAATGAAATGCATGTGAATCACGACCGACTCGTACGGAACACAAGCCGAACGACCGAACCGCACGGAAACAAGCTATCCGGCCGGGAAACCACGCGAATCGAACTGACCGACACACACCAAGAATGAACCCGACCGAAACGTACCCGAGAACTCCGACCCGCGCAGTACGATGCAATGCGTGGAAAACCAGACCGAGTCGCACGGAGCCCAAGCCGTACGACTGACACGCATACAAAACCCAGCCGAAGCAAACCAATACTCCGCGACCGACGCGTATGCCGCACATGAAACCTAGCAGAAACACAGCGTGAACGACTCGGAGAAGCTCGCACGAGACAACTGCAGCGTCCTACTCGGTCAGAAGAACGTCTCCTACATGCACAAAAAATACAAAGGAAAAAATTCAAAAAATAGGGCCAAACAAGCAATGACAAAGCCAATAAATACTGGGGGGGGAAAACATGGATCAAAGACACACCCACAACTCCACCCATATAAAGGCCACAAATCCCTACCATGATCCTTTGCAAATTCAACTGACCTGCCAGCACAGAACACCATCAGACAGCAACCACAGACACACTCACAGCTCATCCATCACACAAGCCACACACCATTAGCACCTCAACAAATAGCACCCTCACATACACCCAGCAAAACCTACACTCACCCACCCTCACTTGCACACACACACACACATCAATCACCACCACCACCCATCACCATGCCCCCAAAGAAGAATCCAAAGTTCCTAGACAGTGAATTGGAAGTCCTGGTAAATGAGATCCTCAGGGTAGAGCCACAGTTGTTTGGTACATTGGTCCAACAGACCCCCATGTCGCAGAAAACCAAGATGTGGGAGAGGATCGTCGACAGGGTGGACGCACAATCACCATGTTTGCACACAAAGGAAGACATCCAGAACAGGTGGTATGATGTGCGCAGGAGGGTCAAGGACCTACTAAAGAAGGATTACGTCTTGAGTCAGCGCACCGGCAGTGGCCCTCCTGCCAAACCACTATACCTCAGGCCCTGGGAGGAGAAGGTGCGGGCCATCCTACCACCAGTGAGCGTATATGGACTATCAAACATCCCAGAGCCTGGTGAGTACACAACAAATATCCACAATATTGTGTGACAATACACACACATCACTGTCAAGGGGATAGTCAAACCATGCACCCTTAGCAAATCCACAGCAACCAATAGATAATCACCCCAAGATGTGTATGTTAGTTAGATAAACACAATACATGCCATCTCATAGTGATATGTAACTGTGTCATGACATGTACAAACCTAACAACAAATAGAGCAAGGCAGTGGCACAAATATAACCAACAAACACAGTCAGATATTTTGCCACCACTAGAACACCACCTCACAGGGAAGCTC
This sequence comes from Calotriton arnoldi, assembly GCA_963921515.1. NCBI lineage: Eukaryota > Metazoa > Chordata > Amphibia > Caudata > Salamandridae > Calotriton > Calotriton arnoldi. The sequence continues at coordinate 2,416 of CAWUFW010023910.1, read as the reverse complement.
ACTGAAAGGAAGGAATTCTGTGTATGCTGGTGAAGTCAGTGTAGCCAATAGCATGATGGGAGTTGTAGTCACAGATATTGGTCACCCTCACAATTGGCCCATCAACACCACTCTGAACCATGCTCACATCACAGGGAGTGGAAAACAACTGACAAGATGGCTGACACTGGGTACTGCTGTGGGGAGCACAAGGCCTTGCTGGGAACTGTGCACCAACCAACAGCAGGACACCACTGACTGACATCCTGAAAGCCAACTTGAACTCCCTGCAATGGAAGCACGTTCCATGGTGGGATATCTGGCTGGGTGGGAAGGAGGACTGACATCTCTGACCATAGTCACCAGCAGCTTTTCTCACACCCCCCCTTAACACAAACTCCACACAACTCACCTGGGAGAATGCAATGCCTCACACTCTAATTAAATATCCCACAAAGAACAACCACACTGGGTTATGCCGTGTGAAGCACAGGGACACTTTTGGGACTTGTAGCCAAACAAACGCCAGGACAACACTGTCAGCCATCCTGTCAGCACAGGCACACTACCCCACAGGGAAGCAGAGTCAAAAGGAAGGAAGTATGGGCATGCTGGGAAGGGGGGTGTAGGCAATAGCATGATGGGTGTGGTAGTCACAGCTCAACATCCCCCACCCGCATGGCCCAGCAAGCTCACACTGAAGCATGCACACCTCACAGGGAGTGAAATGCCACTTCAAAGATGTCTGACACTGGCCTCAGCTGTGGGGAGCACAAGGCCCTGCTGGGAACTAGGCACCAAAAAACAACAGGACCACATTGTCAGCCATCTTGCCATTGCTGTCACACTCACACACAGTGAAGTCCACTCAAAAGGAAGGAAGTATGGGCATGCTGGAAAGGGGGGTGTAGGCAATAGCATGATGGGAGTGGAAGTCACAGCTCAACATCCCCCACCCACATGGCCCAGCAAACTCACACTGAAGCATGCACACCTCACAGGGAGTGAAAAGCCACTTCAAAGATGTCTGACACTGGCCTCAGCTGTGGGGAGCACAAGGCCCTGCTGGGAACTGGGCACCAACAAACAACAGGACCACACTGTCAGCCATCTTGCCATTGCTGTCACACTCACACACAGTGAAGTCCACTCAAAAGGAAGGAAGTATGGACATGCTGGGAAGGGTGGCGTAGGCAATAGCATGATGGGAGTGGTAGTCACAGATATTGGTCACCCTCACAATTGGCCCATCAACACCACTCTGAACCATGCTCACATCACAGGGAGTGGAAAACAACTGACAAGATGGCTGACACTGGGTACTGCTTTGGGGAGCACAAGGCCCTGCTGGGAACTGTGCACCAACCAACAGTAGGACCCCACTGTCAGCCATCTTGCCATTGCTGTCACACTCACACACATTGAAGTCCACTCAAAAGAAAGAAAGTATGGGCATGCTGGGAAGGGGGGTGTAGGCAATAGCATGATGGGAGTGGTAGTCACAGATATTGGTCATCCTCACAATTGGCCCATCAACACCACTCTGAACCATGCTCACATCACAGGGAGTGGAAAATAACTGACAAGATGGCTGACACTGGGTACTGCTGTGGGGAGCACAAGGCCCTGCTGGGAACTGTGCACCAACCAACAGCAGGACACCACTGACTGACATCCTGAAAGCAAACTTGCACTCCCTGCAATGGAAGCACGTTCCATGGTGGGATATCTGGCTGGGTGGGAAGGAGGACTGACAGCTCTGACCATAGTCACCAGCAGCTTTTCTCACACACCCCCTTAACACAAACTCCACACAACTCACCTGGGAGAATGCAATGCCTCACACTCTAATTAAATATCCCACAAAGAACAACCACACTGGGTTATGCTGTGTGAAGCACAGGGACACTTTTGGGACTTGTAGCCAAACAAACGCCAGGACAACACTGTCAGCCATCCTGTCAGCACAGGCACACTACCCCATAGGGAAGCAGAGTCAAAAGGAAGGAAGTATGCCGGGAAGGGGGGTGCTGAGAAGGGGGGTGTAGGCAATAGCATGATGGGAGTGGTAGTCACAGCTCAACATCCCCCACCCACATGGCCCAGCAAGCTCACACTGAAGCATGCACACCTCACAGGGAGTGAAAAGCCTCTTCTAAGATGTCTGACACTGGCCTCAGCTGTGGGGAGCACAAGGCCCTGCTGGGAACTGGGCACCAACAAACAACAGGACCACACTGTCAGCCATCTTGCCATTGCTGTCACACTCACACACAGTGAAGTCCACTCAAAAGGAAGGATGTATGGGCATGCTGGGAAGGGGGTGTAGGCAATAGCATGATGGGAGTGGTAGTCACAGCTCAACATCCCCCACCCACATGGCCCAGCAAGCTCACACTGAAGCATGCACACCTCACATGGAGTGAAAAGCCACTTC
>CAWUFW010023909.1:0-67928 GCA_963921515.1 Calotriton arnoldi | reverse complement strand
TCGTCTCCTATGGTCACATCTCCAGGGGCATGCTGAGCCCCTACCAAGAAACACCACAGCAGTCCTGGCAACTAATCCACAGCACACTGACACAGAGGCAGACACCGGAGGGGTCAAATCACTGTGCACAATGTGTCAGCTGATACACGGGAGTGGGAGTACAGAGTGCATTGCATGGCCTGGAGTAGGCATGACTGTCCTGCTCCACATGAATGAGGGATGTGCCCTGGACAGTGGATAGCTGGCTATGTATGTGTGACACACGTAATCTGCACACTCCTGGGGCCCAAACATTGTTCCCACCCGCTGCATGGGCGTGTGCCACATACCCCAGGCACATGTGGTGGCTCAGCTCAGCAAGTGGACCACATATCAAAGCAACACGCAGATCACATGTCCAAAACCAGGCGTTGTGTGAACAATGGACCCACCCATGATGCCCACAACAGAGTCAGGGAAACAGATGCTGTCCCCCACCTTTAGTGAAGCAAACTGCAAGGACACAGTCCCAAGTGACACAATTCCCTGACTGTAAGGGCCACAACTGGGTATCAGATGAGCAGTGGGCAGTGCACAATAGAGGGACATGGCTCCTGGACAACATGACTGCTGCACTGTGGCAGTTGAACCAGGCCAGAGGAGGGCACAAAGCATGTAATACAGAGTTCACAATGCAGTCTTTGACTCACCCCCTCCTTGCTGCTGTCTGGCCTTCAGCTGCCCATCCAGGTCTGGAAAGACCACCGCCAGGATCTGGAGCATGTGGGGGTCAGGGTCCGTGTTCCGCCCCTCCTGCGAGGAGGCGACAGCTTCAGCTGGACCCGTGCAATCCTCCGGGTCCAGCCCCGAAGGTCCTGCCACCTCTTCTGGCAGTTGCGGATCCGGCGCTTGTAGACCCCCACGGACCGGACAGCTCGGACGATGTCCTTCCAGAGTTCCTGCTTCCGATGGGCATTAACCTGTCAGGATGACAAAGTGAAAAGGCCATTACCACACATGCAACATATCCGTGCATGACACAGTCGTATATACATGTCTCAATCACAGGGGCACATGATGTACACAGGCAGTGCAAAGCTGACCATGGACAGTTTGCCAGACGTCACTACATGGTATCATTGCATGGGAAGTAAAACCATGTTCAAATGCACTGTCACTGCACCATACCTGTCCAGTGCAAGTCACTACACACTATGGGGGTGACAACTACTCAGTGAGCCTGCTAGCCAGTGGCGTGCAGACTCTCAGCCTTGCTAGTCAGACAAAATGCACATTCAGAAAGGCAGTGCACAGAACACTCACCTGCTCCCCTGGTGTCCCATACAGCTTGCTGTACTGTGGAAGTAGGCTGTCCAGCAGGGCCTGGTTCTCTTCAAGGCTGAAGGCTGGGGCTCTCTCCACAGTACGTGCCATTGCAGGGTCCAGAGGGGCAGAGACAGCAGCAGTGCAGTGGCAGATGTCGTCTTGGAGCATGTAGTGCAGGCAAGTGGGCTCTCAGGGGAACAGCCAGCAATATATATGTGCTGGAGAGGCAGATACTGTCCCTTGTGTCCAAAGTGATAGGTCCAAGTCGTTTGCATCTTCTGAATCTGGCCAATCCATGGAATAGCAGCACCAAAACACGCCCACAGCATCCTTCAAATCTTCAACTTCATGACATACATGATTTTGCAACATTGTTGTGGGTGACCAACTGATTTTCCAGCAACCGACTCGTTCGAAATTCGAAAACGCGTCCGTTGCCAGGCAAGCCCATTGTCAATGGGTGCGCACCGATCGGTCCATTGCGGTACAACGCGCACAGGGGTACAACGCGTACCCGCACACATTGAAAGCAATGGGCCGGCCGGAGGCACCGATCGGTCCATTGCAGTTCAACGCGCACAGGGGTACCACGCGTACCCGCACACATTGAAAGCAATGGGCCGGCCGGAGGCACCGATCGGTCCATTGCTGTTCAACGCGCACAGGGTACAACGCGTACCCGCACACATTGAAAGCAATGGGCCGGCCGGAGGCACCGATCGGTCCATTGCAGTTCAACGCGCACAGGGGTACAACGCGTACCCGCACACATTGAAAGCAATGGGCCGGCCGGAGGCACCGATCGGTCCATTGCAGTTCAACGCGCACAGGGGTACAACGCGTACCCGCACACATTGAAAGCAATGGGCCGGCCGTAGGCACCGATCGGTCCATTGCAGTTCAACGCGCACAGGGGTACAACGCGTACCCGCACACATTGAAAGCAATGGGCCGGCCGGAGGCACCAATCGGTCCATTGCTGTTCAACGCATCACTGTACATGTGACTGGCATATGTCAGCATGCCTGTCTCAGATGGACATATGCCAGCCACAGATAGCTCCCAGGGAGTGAGGGGCACACCTACATCACGACAGCCTGTCCAAACCTTATCCTAAGGCATGTAAGGCTGCATTTCCTATTGTGTGTATGTTGGTGTACATGTTGTCCTGTGGGTGTCACCTGTGGGCAGCCACCCCCAGGCTGTGCACGTGTTCATGGGGACAGGATCATGGGTGTTACGTGTACGTGACCACTGTGATGTGCAACTGTTCATATCTGTGCATGTGCCATGGTCACATTTCACAGTGGTGTATGTGTATGTCATGTCACATACCCCGTGAGTCCCATGTGGGACGGTATGTTTGAGCCAGGGTGTCCCAGTGGCACAATAGTGATGGTCCTCCACAGTCTTTGTGCATGTAGTGTTTACAATGTCTCTGATTTCATGTGCACAATGGGAGACAGTCTCCACATCCACGTTGTGTGTGCATGGACTCTGATGTTGTGCATGTGTGTCACAGACGTCCATGTCTGTCCTGCCGTGGCAAGTGGGGCCACTACCTGTGGGGTTCATGGTTGTTTTGCTGTGGTGTATACATGATACTCCATGTAATGCCAGTGTCCATGTGGCATTACAGGGTCCCTGGGAATGTACCTGTCGTTGAGCTGTGGTGCCTGGGGCATATCTGTCCTCACATGTCACTGTGGGGGTTATTGTGACACGGCAGCAGGAGATGGGAACTGTGACACGGCCTCATGATATCCAATGGGCCAACCTGGGACAAATTGATGCCACCTGTAGGACCGTGTTGACAGATGTTGGCCATGTATGTACCATACATGTCCTTCCGGTACTGCACACTTCATGTAGTTGTGCCTCATAATGATGTATGTTGGGATCTTGAGTGTGTTCAATGCCGCATATGTGGGGTGACTGACAATCTTGCTTACTTCTCCTCTGCACTGCAGGGCTCCTGCTGTCCATCGGCCATTCCCAGACCTGGCAACGATGGTGGAACGGGACAGCATCCGACGGTACCGCTTCACCAGGCAGCTGATTGAGGATTTGGCAGTGCAGTTGTCCCCACATTTGCAGCCTGGCCGGCCGTATCCTACAGCGCTGACCCCCAAGGTGAAGGTGATGGCAGCCCTACACTTCTTTGCCACTGGTACCTTCCAACATACTGTGGCGACTGCTGGTGGGATGTCACAGACCATGTTCAGCCGTGTGCTCCGCGATGTTTTGGCGGCAATGTTGCTCTTCCTGAACCGGTACATCTATTTCCCTAGACTGCGATGACTCACTGACGTGAAGAGTGACTTTTATGCCCTGGGGAGGATGCCGCATGTCATTGGCTCCATTGATGGGACACATGTGGCTTTGGTACCACCACAGGCCCAGGAGCAGGCCTACAGGAACCGCAAGCACTACCACTCGGTCAATGCACTGGTGGTGTGTCTTGCAGACATGACCATCACACACGTGTGTGCCCGTTTCCCTGGTTCAGCACACGATGCCTTTGTGATGAGGAGTAGTCGCATCCCCAGGATGATGGCACAGATGCAGAACCAGCGTGCCTGGCTTGTCGGTGTGCACTGACTTTGTGCCATTGTGTGTGATCTGATCTGTAGTATTCCGCCCACTTTTCCAAGTCAGCTAATGTGCACTTGTCTGTCCATAGGTGACTCGGGATACCCCAACATGCCGTGGTTGCTGACACCCCTCAGGAACCCTGTGACACCTGCCCAGATGCGCTACAATGAGGCACATGGTCGGACCAGGAGAGTGATTGAGCGGACCTTTGGTCTCCTGAAGAGCCGCTTCCGCTGCCTGGACAAGACCGGAGGGTCCCTCCCATATGCCCCTGCGAAAGTGTGCAAGATTATCATCGTCTGCTGCATGCTCCACAACCTGGCAGTGCGGAAGGAGTTGCCTCTCATCCAGGATGACAATGACCAACATCCGCCACCTGTGGAGGATCCTGGCCTGGACCACGATGCCAGTGACGATGATGATGATGATGGTGATGGTGATGTCCGCACACAGCTCATCACCAACTTCTTTAGCTGAATGTGAGTATCCTGAGGTGTCATGTCAATGATGTGAGTTGGCATGATGTGTGGGTGGTGCTCTGGTGCTGTTGGAGTGTGTCCATGGGCTACTTGACTGGATGTGTGTTGCGATGTGTGGTGACAGGTGGGCTGTACTCCCCAACAGTGTTGACATGCTAACTTGGTTCTGGGTGGGTATCTTGTAACATGTATTGTGCATGAGTTTTGCTGTTCTGTCCTGTACTCCATTGCTTTTGACTGTGTGTCATTTCTGTCCTTCACAGGGTACTTTCAGATTCCTTTGGTCAACTGTGTCCACCGACGACGTGATTGCACATCCAGGCTGGTAGCTGTTGTGTCCCTACAGGTGATGTGCGCCACACCCATGGACTTCCTTCCGTCTACAGTTGTTGACTGTGTGCCCACTTCCAGGTGGGGTTACCTTGCATCTGTAGTGGTTACGGCATGTTGCAACTGTGTAATAAACCTGTGCTTCACTTTGTGATGTGCGTTGTCTGTGGTCACACATTTGACTGCCATTTGCTTACTGCACCTGTGGGCTACTTGACTACAACTGGGAATGGGTGTGGTGTCTGTGCATTGCACCGTCTTCCCTGGCAACATCAGTGTAGGCAATGAGTCAGATGGCCTAGGTGTGTATGTGTCGTGTAGCCCTGGTGGTGTGTCTCCCTCATGTGTGTCACGTTGCCTGTACTCACATGCCTGTGTTGTCCCTTGCTGTTGCTGTTCGCATACACAGTGTAATTTTGCAGTTCATCATCCCCATAACAGCACCCACGTTGGAATCACGACAGAGGCAAGTATGGTGTATTAGTGTGTTTATTGTGATACATTTGTGTTAATAGTGCATAGGATGGGTTGTGCTGTACATGAATCTTGCAATCCCAAGTTCCTAGGTGAATTGTAAGTCCGGGTAGACAGGATCCCCAGTATCGGGACCACAGTTGTCTGACACATTGGTCCAACTTGTACTCCCCATGCAATGTGTGGGAGTAGTGTTGCCGTCAACAGGGTGAACAGTCTGTGCACAAAGGCGAACATCCAGAACAGGTTCAGGCTTCCTGGGAGTTGCGCTTGGCCATCGGCCTCTCACTTTTCCCTCCTCGGACGACCCCTCTTCTTGGGGGGGGCCCTCAAGTGCAGGCTGCTGCGGTGCAGGGGACTCTCCGCCAGAGTCCTCCTCCCTCCCTGTGGCAGTTGCAGTTTGTTCGGCACCAGATGTTGTTGGCACACAGGGAGGTGTGGACTGGTTGCTGTTCATCTGGCGGAGGCATTGTAAAATGTCCCTGTGCACCGCCGTCATCTCATGCAGTGCATCCCACTTGGACTCCACGCGGGACATGTGTGAGTCCACACGGGACATGTGTGACTCCACGTGGGACATGTGGGAGTCCAAGCGGGCATGATGGGCAGCCTGCTGCTGTTTAATGTCTCTGAGGAGCCCCACTACCTGGCTGAGCTCTCCGGTGCTGGACTGGTACGCATCAGCTATGCGTACCAGTTGTGGGTCGTCATGCACACCAGCAACGTCTGCAAGCAGCGACCTCTGTCTCCCACCCCTCCCACCACCCCTGCTGACATGTGCAGTGTGTGCAGTGGCACGCACAGATAACCCTGGTCCACCTTGGGGGTTGGTGGTGGTGGTGGTGTCCATGGCCCCAGGTTGGTCCAGGGTCACTGTGCTGGTGTTGCTCCTTATTCTGTCCATGTCGGCAGGGATGGTATTCGTGGTGACAGTCGTTGTAGGGGTGGGTGCAGGGGTGCAGCTGGTGGTCCTGCTGGTGCTGCAGCTGGTGGTCCTGCTGGTGCTGCATGTTGACTTGCACCGGATGTGCCAGGTTGTTCTTCATCGTCCGAGGAGGACAGAGGCTGTACGACGCCAGTGAGCTCGGCATCCTCTTGAGCCTGGGACTGGGACTCCTCAGCGTCTGCTGCTGTGTCCCCATCATCACCTGTTTTTGGGAGACACAAACAATGTATGTCATGTTTCTGCAGGCATCAATGGTTGACACACATGACAGTTGTGACTGTGCCTCTGGGTGCGGGCCTGTACATTGCATTGTCCTAAGTCGTCACAGTCAGGGGTTGATATTGGTGTGGCACATTGTCCTGCATTATTTGGGCATTTCTATGTATTTTCTGGGGTGTGAACATGGTCTGCATTGCTTGTGTTTGGTTGACAGCCGGCCCTCCTTCCCACCCACCCACCCAGTCAGTTATCCCACCATGGAACGTGCTTGCGTTGCAGGGAGTGTAAGTTGTCTCTCAGGATGTCAGTCAGTGGTGTCCTGCTGTTTGTTGGTGCACAGTTGGCAGCAGGGCCTTGTGCTCCCCACAGCAGTAGCCAGTGTCAGCCATCTTGTGAGTCCTTCTCCACTCCCTGTGATGTGAGCATGGTTCAGGGTGGTGTTGATGGGCCAGTTGTGAGGCTGAGCAATGTCTGTGACTACGACTCCCATCATGCTATTGCCTCCACCCCCTTCCCAGCATGCCCATGCTTCCTTCCTTTGACTCTGCTTCCCTTTGGGGTGGGCTGGCTGTGCTGACAGGATGGCTGGGAGTGTTGTCCTGGCAGTTGTTTGGCTAAGAGTCCCAAGAGTGTCCCTGTGCTTCACACAACATAACCCAGGGTGGTGGTGCTTTGTGGGATCTTGTGTTAGGATGGGGGCATTGCATTCTACCAGGTGGGTACTGTGGAGTTTGTGTTGGGGTGTGTGTGAGGGGAGGTGCTTGTGACTATGGTTAGTGCTGCAAGTCCTCCTTCCCACCCAGCCAGCCAGCCAGTTATCCCACCATGGAACGTGCTTGCATTGCAGGGAGTGTAAGTTGTCTCTCAGGATGTCAGTCAGTGGTGTCCTGCTGTTTGTTGGTGCACATTTGCCAGCAGGGCCTTGTGCTCCCCACAGCAGTAGCCAGTGTCAGCCATCTTGTGAGTCCTTCTCCACTCCCTGTGATGTGAGCATGGTTCAGGGTGGTGTTGATGGGACAGTTGTGAGGCTGAGCAATGTCTGTGACTACGACTCCCATCATGCCATTGCCTCCACCCCACTTCCCAGCATTCCCATACTTACTTGCTTTTGTGTGGAGTTCAGTGTGTGTGGGTGTGAGAGCAATGGCAAGATGGCTGACAGTGGTGTCCTGCTGTTGGTTGGTGTGCAGTACCCAGCATGCCCTTGTGCTCCCCACGACACAGCAACAGTGTCAGACATCTTTGATGGGCCTTTCCACTCTCTGTGGGATGTGCATGCGTGAGTGTGAGCTTGCTGGGCCATGTGGTGGGGGATGTAGAGCTGTGACTACGACTCCCATCATGCTATTGCCTCCTCCCCCTTCCCAGCATGCCCATGCTTCCTTCCTTTTGACTCTGCTTCCCTGTGGGGTGGGCTGGCTGTGCTGACAGGATGGCTGGGAGTGTTGTCCTGGCAGTTGTTTGGCTAAGAGTCCCAAGAGTGTCCCTGTGCTTCACACAACATAACCCAGGGTGGTGGTTCTTTGTGGGATCTTGTGTTAGGATGGAGGGCATTGCATTCTACCAGGTGGGTACTGTGGAGTTTGTGTTGGGGGTGTGTGAGGGGAGGTGCTTGTGACTATGGTCAGTGCTGCAAGTCCCCCTTCCCACCCAGCCAGCCAGATATCCCACCATGGAACGTGCTTGCATTGCAGGGAGTGTAAGTTGTCTCTCAGGATGTCAGTCAGTGGTGTCCTGCTGTTTGTTGGTGCACAGTTGGCAGCAGGGCCTTGTGCTCCCCACAGCAGTAGCCAGTGTCAGCCATCTTGTGAGTCCTTCTCCACTCCCTGTGATGTGAGCATGGTTCATGGTGGTGTTGATGGGACAGTTGTGGGGGTGACCAATATCAGTGACTACGACTCCCATCATGCTATTGCCTCCACCCCCCTTCCCAGCATGCCCATGCTTCCTTCCTTTTGAATCTGCTTCCCTGTGGGGTGGGCTGGCTGTGCTGACAGGATGGCTGGGAGTGTTGTCCTGGCAGTTGTTTGGCTAAGAGTCCCAAGAGTGTCCCTGTGCTTCACACAACATAACCCAGGGTGGTGGTTCTTTGTGGGATCTTGTGTTAGGATGGAGGGCATTGCATTCTACCAGGTGGGTACTGTGGAGTTTGTGTTGGGGGTGTGTGAGGGGAGGTGCTTGTGACTATGGTCAGTGCTGCAAGTCCCCCTTCCCACCCAGCCAGCCAGATATCCCACCATGGAACGTGCTTGCATTGCAGGGAGTGTAAGTTGTCTCTCAGGATGTCAGTCAGTGGTGTCCTGCTGTTTGTTGGTGCACAGTTGCCAGCAGGGCCTTGTGCTCCCCACAGCAGTAGCCAGTGTCAGCCATCTTGTGAGTCCTTTTCCACTCCCTGTGATGTGCGCATGGTTCATGGTGGTGTTGATGGGACAGTTGTGGGGGGCAATATGTGTGACTGCGACTCCCATGATGCTATTGGCTACACTGACTTGGCCAGCATACACAGAATTCCTTCCTTTGAGTGGTCTTCACTGTGTGTTGGTGTTGTTGTGGCGGCTACATGTGTGGATGTGTTTGTTAGTTCTATTTGTGCCACTGCCTAGCTGTAGTTGTGGTTGTGTTTGTACATGTGTTGGCACAGTTGGATGTGACTTTTTTGATGGCATGTGTTGTGTTTATCTGACTGACATACACATTTTGGGATGATTCTGTTCTGGTTGCTGTGTAATTGCTATGAGTGCATGGTTTGACTCTCCCCTTGACAGTGATGTGTGTGTTTTGTGGCAGTATATTGTGTACATTTGTTGTGTACTCACCAGCCTCTGGGATGTCCTCTAGTCCATATACGCTTACTGGCGGAAGGATGGCCCGCACCTTCTCCTCCCAGGGCCTGAGGTATATTGGCTTGGCAGGAGGGCCACTGCCGGTGTGTTGGCTGTTGATGTAGTCTTTCTTCAGCATGTCCCGTACCCTCCTGCGCACGTCATACCACCTGTTCTGGATGTCGGTCTTTGTGCGCCGACATGGTGATTGGGCGTTCACCCTGTTGATGATCCTCTCCCACATCTTGGTTTTCTGCGACATGGGGGTCTGTTGGACCAGTGTGCCAAACAGCTGTGGCTCCACCCTGAGGATCTCGTCTACCATGACTTCCAATTCACTATCTAGGAACTTGGGATTCTTCTTGGGGGGCATGGTGATGGGTGGTGATGGTGGGTGATGTGTGTGTTGGTGTGCAGGTGAGGGTGTGTGAGTGTGTGTTTTGCTGGGTGTATGTGAGGTAGGTATTTGTTGGTGTGCTGATGGTGTGTAGCTTGTGTGAGGGATGAGCTGTGGGTGTGTGGTTGCTTTCTCTTGGGTGCTGGCAGTGGAATGGCATTTGCAAAGGCTCATGGTAGTGATTTGTGTCCTTTATATAGGTGGAGTTGTGGGTGTGTCTTTGTTCTCTGTCCCCACCCCCCAGTATTTATTGGCTTGGTAATTGCTTGTTTGGCCTTTTTTGGGTGATTTTTCCTTTGTGCTGTTTGTGTATGTTGGAAACGTTCTTGTGACCGAGTCGGACCCTGCATTGGTCTCGTACGGTGTTCTCCATTTCGTTCACGCTGTGTTTGTGGTATTTTCTATGCTGCGTACGCGTCGGTCGCGGTGTATTGTGTTGCTTCGGCTCGGTTTTGTATGCGTGTCGGTCGTACGGCTTGTTCTCCGTCCGACTCGCTCGTGGTTTTCGCGCCTTGCATCGTACTTTGCGGTTTGGAGTTAGCGTGTACGTTTCGGTCGGATTTGTTCCGGGTGCGTGTCGGTCGGTTGGATTCGCGTGTTTTTCCGGCCGGATTGCTGTTTTCCGTGCGGCTCGGTCGGTCGACTTGGTTTCGGTACGTGTTGGTCGGATTTTTCGCGCCTTGCATCGTACTTGGCGTGTCGGGCACCACGGGTACGTGTCGGTCGGTATTTTTTCCGGATCCGAGTCGGTCGGTGCTTTTTCCGGCCCGAATCGGACTCGACCCCCAAGTTCCATAGTCCTCAAGAGCGTTTTTATGGAATGTGGCTTTATACATAAAACTTTTGGACAACTAATAATCAAATGTCATTGTTCCATTAATGAGCTACTGTTAGAAATGGGGTTTCTGGTTGGCTAGGGTATACACCTAAGCCAGGCAGAACCCACCACTCTAGTCAGGGTAAGGGAGTTACAAACCCAAGATAACCCCTGCTCACCCCCTTGGTAGCTTGGCAGAGCAGTCAGGCTTATCCCAGAGGCAATGTGTAAAGCGTTTGCGCAACACACACTGACACCAGTGACACACTAGGCACACCACAAAAGAGACTCCACACAAGGTTTTATAAAAATATCCTTTGTATCCATACATAAAACACATAATGCACATTAGATCATAAATCATTGCGTAGCACGTAAAGCACATTAGACCACATCACATAAATCACTGCGCCACTAGGCGCGTGCCATGACATCACATAGTTCATAAATCATTTGGTAGTATGTAAAGTACATTTAAACTACCACTCACAGAAATCACTGTGCCACTAGGCATTTGTCATCAAGATGCACATAAAACACATAAGACACCTAGAAAAGTCATTTTGCCACGGGCACTTATAATATCATCACATTTAGTGCACTGAGGCAAATTCTCATAACTTGTATGTCATAAGATCACCATTAGGGCAGCGACAAATACTGAGAACCACAGTTCCCTCTAAGGTGCTCGCCTGCGCGGCTGCTCATCTTCATTCTTGATGCCGTGCAGAGATCGATTTACAGCGCGCACACTTTTCATGTGGCAGATGACTGATAACTGCGTCTTCGTCAGCATCCTGTCATTTGTGTATGCGAGCTGGTTCACAGTTCTGCATTTGGCCAGCTTTCCTTTTATTTAAACTGTAAAGGTGTCAAAGGTCAGAAAGGAAAAGCAGCATGGCTAGTTTCTAAATACTTGCAAAGTTACATGTTTTCATTTCTAAATGCAGGAGTGAGATTTCGGGTGTTTCTTTGGAATGGTGATATTTCTAATTAAATAAGCTTCTCTGTAAAACGAACATGCATTTTTATTTCTTCCCTTCTGACAGAAGCTTTGTTCACTCCTTTTTAATGTTTTAAGTCAAGTTTATTTAAGCTTTTCAAAATAAACTGAAGAAAGGGGTTGCTGATAAGGAGTGTTGTTTTGCCTCGGGTAGACAGGCAGATAGATATGTGGATATATTAGTTCGATGTCCCAAAAAACATGGGGGCAGATTTACAAGCCCCTTGCGCCACTTTTGCGTCACTTTTAACATGGGAAAAGTGACGCAAAAGTGGCGCAAGAGGCTTGTAAATCTGCCCCATAGTTATTATTATGCTGGTGCTAGTAGTGCTGAAGACTCTTCGCTGCTACGTCAGTCCGGACCTGCAGCAAATCCATCTTTCCCAGCACAAATAACATATACTATTCTGCCAATGTAACTCCGTACTGACCAGAAGGACAGCTGAATCCTGACTATTGATACACAGGCACAGACACATAGTATACTATGAGCAGGTATTAGAACCTACTACTGGGGTCAGATTCCGCTCAATTCTACACGAAAAGTAAACTTAATATATGTCCATGTCAATTTATATAACCCTGGTGACTGGGGGTGAGTGTCTGAAAAGTTTCAGCGCACCGTCCATCATCTCCTTGTGTTTGCTTTGATCGCCCTAAGTTTGCAGGGTATGCCCAGACACGTGTCCCTTGCTCACTTTGCCACTGGATTCAAGCTAGCCTGGCTGATGAGGGCTGTTAGCCCGAAACCGGTTCCAGGATGCTTGTTTCCGGTCCAGGGAAGGCATGGCTTGGCAGTTCGGGCTGGTCTGTTCCCATGAGGCACAGGGTCAAGACTGATTTGCATATAGCTGTGTCTGAACTGGGGTGGCAAAGTGAGCTAAAGAACGATGATGGATTCAACCCAGATCTGTGACTGGGGGTGAGTGTCTGAAATGTTTCAGCGCTCCGTCCATCATCTCCTTGTGTTTGCTTTGTTCGCCCTAAGTTGGAAGGGTATGCCCAGACGTGGGTCCCTTGCTCCCTTTACCACTGGATTCAAGCTAGCCTGGCTGATGAGGGCTGTTAGCCCGAAACCGGTCCCAGGATGCTTGTTTTCGGTCCAGGGAAGACATGGCTTGGCAGTTCGGGCTGGACTGTTCCCATGAGGCACAGGGTCAAGACTGATTTGCATATAGCTGTGTCTGAACTGGGGTGGCAAAGTGAGCTAAAGAACGATGATGGATTCAACCCAGATCTGTGACTGGGGGTGAGTGTCTGAAAAGTTTCAGCGCTCCGTCCATCATCTCCTTGTGTTTAATTTATATAACCCCCCATGTCTTTGATAATCTATGTCTAGGAACTTGTACTTTAGATGATATGGTAACTGAGACAAAGTGAGGTAAAGTGACTTGCCAAGGATCACACAGTGTGGTGTAGAGGAGAATGTATGACTAAAGATAATACAAATCAGTCATAAAAAGTGAGTACGAGTGGAGGTGGAAGAGTGAATATTGGTGCATCATGGCAATTAGCTATGGATTTTAGCATTTCACTTGTTGGTGTATTTTTTATTTTTCTCTACTATTTTTGCTTTTATCTTGATGATGCTGCTGTACGACGTTAACTTTTTTTGACGTTAACTTTTTTTTTCTTCCAATAAAAAAATTATTTAAAAAAAAAGTTCATTGTCAGAATTATCAAAAAGGTAACAAAGGGAGAAAGAAGGGATGAAAAGCAACCTTCAAGAGCGAGATAAAGGGGTGGGGAGAGTACTGTGGTGGATGAAGGAAGCATGAGGTGAATCAAGAGAAGATAACTTTGGTATTCAGCAACCCAGACATTCAACAGTGGTACTGGTGGGCTTCTGTGGAAAAGGTGGGCACAGCACATGTTCTTTCATAAATTAAGCAGTGCTTCTAAGTTTGCATTGTAGCCACATAATATCAGTGTTTCCAGCTAAATGTCAGATTCATATTTCAATAATGATCTCAGAAATAGTCCCAGAACCAAGGTGAAGTCCCACTGTATTTAAATGCCTTTAATTTTTCACACAATGTACTGACCAAACATACTTCAAAATGTACCTCCTATTTTCCCCAAAACTCCACAAACAAGACCCCAGAAAGTCCCTGTGAAGTTATTCTTAAATCTCATTACGTTTGACCAAAGGTTATTATTCCTGTGTGCTTTTAATAGTATGCTTTGTCACAGATTTCATAATTACGAGGTCCTAATTCCGAAGGGGAACAAACTCTATAAAATTCTATCTAGGTTTTAACCAATATTATTTCCCACTGTAATTTAAAGTAAAGGATACTAATAATAAAAAGTTACACCAAAAATATGTGTGCTTTAAAATGTTACCCTTCTGTGCCGCTTTATACTGTATTGATGGGAAACCCAGTCCCTGTCCCTCTTTGTGGTGTCTACTGGGGGCCTTACATCTCAAAGCAGGTATTTATTTTACAATCTTGATCACGCACACAGCTGAATAAAGCGCGCTCACAAACATTTTGCTCCCGCACAAAGACAAAAATAATTAGAGCGAACATTGCTGAGAACCTGCCCATATTAGGGAAACATCAGGGCATGAATTGCAGCATAAAACACATGGATCATCCCAAGCATAAATACCATCAGGCAGGTTACATTAGGAACAGAATACGTAAATCACCAACTTCCATTGGACATGAATTACATGATGCGCAAATCACCAATTTGGGCCTACCCTAAGCCACAGTGCCTCTGCACTTCTCCTATTGGTAGTATGGTAAGGATAAGTTACTTACCTGTAATCCTAGTTCTCTTCCAGGGGTATCCTCATCAAAGTCATAAGCACTGAATATTCCCGCCCATGTGCGGGGATCCCGGAAATAATAAAAAATTATATATGAAAAACATATATATACAGCTCTATATATATATATACATATATCATTTTTTTCCTCTACCAATGCAGCCCCCAAAAAGGAGGCTAAACAATGCAATAACATAATAAGTACTTGCACAATACACATATAATAATATAAGAACCACAGTAGTGCAAGTCTCACTTGGACTCTTTTTAATGAGTGATACTCATGACAGAAAACTGCAAAAAGAGCAGGCATTGTTAGCCTACAGGCTGCATTGCAAACCAATAGCATAGAAACAGGAAGTAAATGCACAAAAACTGGCACCGTGCCTTTAAGGCAGCCATGACCCCTAGCTTCCCATCATGCCTCAGGGGTGACAGTTAGGTCAGTTGTTCTTTGCAGAGCCTAAAGATTAGGACACAAAGACACTGCTGGTACAAATAAAACTGGATATCCAAATGTAAACACTCATTTGCCTGGGAGGCGGATGGGTTGCTTATGACTTTGATGAGGATACCCCTGGAAGAGAACTAGTATTACAGGTAAGTAACTTATCCTTCTCTTCCAGGGGATCTTCATCAATAGTTATAAGCACTGAACAGAATAGCAAGCCCAACATCCGCTTGCAGGCAAATGAGAATGCACATCAAGATACAAAACCAATGCAGAAATCAGTTATTGAACAGATTCCTCAAGGAGGCCTGGCCTACTTGGGTGTCTGCTCTAGTGTCTGAATCTAGACAATAGTGCCTTGTAAATGTATGGACAGATCTCCAAGTTGCCGCTTTGCATATCTCAGAGATCGGTACATTAAGAAGGAAAGCAGTCGTAGCCGCCTTTCCTCTCGTGCAATGCGCCCTCGGAGTGGACCTCAGAGGTCTCTACGCCAATTGGTATGCTAACCTGATGCATGACACTATCCACCTGGAGATGGATCTTTTCGAAGCTGGAAAGCCTGTTCTGATCGAACCGTAATTAACAAATAGTTGATCAGACTTACGAATGTGTTTAGACCTGTCTAGATAGAATTTTAAAACCCTTTTCAGGTCGAGTGAATGTAAAGCCCTCTCAGCAGGTGTGGAGGGATTGGGAAAAAGGTTGGAAGAGAAATAGACTGATTCACATGGAAATCTGAGACCACTTTTGGCAGGAAAGAGGGGTGAGTTCTTAAAACTACCCTATTGAGGTGGAAAACTGTATACGGTTCTCTTGAGCAGAGAGCTTGAATTTCACTCACCCTGCGAGCTGACGTGATTGCGACCAGGAAAGCTACCTTCCACGTAAGGTGTTGCAAGATTGCTTTGTGGATAGGTTCAAAGGGTGGACCCATCAATTTAGATAGTACAAGGTTCAGCTCCCAGGGTGTTGAAGGAGGACGTATCGGAGGGTAGACCTTCTTCAGACCCTGTAAAAAATCCTTCACAGCTTGCAACCGAAAAAAAGATGGTTGAGTGGACGAGCGCCTATATGCAGTAATGGCCGCAAGGTGCACCTTTATGGAAGGAAATTTTAAGCCTGCCTTAGCAAGATGCAGTAGGTAAGGTAAAATGATTTCTTCTTGACCTTTAATGGGGTTACAATTGTTTTGTACACACCATAGGTAAAAACGCTTCCACTTGCAAGCATAGGAATGCCTAGTGGATGGTCTTTTAGCCTCTTTTAGAATGTTCATACAGTCTTGTGGCAACCCTAAATGACCATATTGGATGACCTCAGGAGCCATGCTGCCAAGTTCAGTGATGGAAGGCAAGGGTGATGGATCTTCCCATTCATCTTGGACAGCAGGTCCGGTCTGCACGGCAGTCTCTTGTGTGGACACTCCGACATGTGCAAAAGGTCCGGGTACCACCATTGTCTCGGCCAGTCAGGTGCAATCAAGGTTCATTCTCGTGTGACAGCGTACCAACTTGGCCACCACTTTGGGGATGAGAGGCAGTGGTGGAAAGGCGAACACAAATGCCCCTGACCCGTTTATTAAAAGGGCATTCCCCTTCGACCCTGGTCAGTAAAACCTTGAGGCGAAGTCTCGGCATTTGGTGTTTTCTTCGTCTGCGAATAGGTCGATGCTGGGACGCCCCCATGCTTGGAAGATGTCTTCGACGACTTCGTCGTTGAGGACCCAGTCCTGCTGGTCCTGAAAATGCCGGCTGAGAGAGTCCGCTTGTGAGTTCTGCTCTCCCGGCAGATGAACTGCTGTGATAGATAAGTTCCTTGCTAGGAGCCAATGCTACAGAGCTTGGGCTTCCAATGACAGGGTCCGTGAGCGACCTGTTTGTTCAGGTAGTACATTGTGGTGGTATTGTCCATTTGTACTAGAATGGAGCTCGCTTGCAGTGATGGGAGGAAGGCTTTGAGAGCCAGATGGACCGCTCTCAATTCTAGCATGTTTATGTGGTACAACCTTTCTTTTGATGACCATAGACCCTGCATCTGGAGGGATCCCAAGTGCGCTCCCCAGCCTTGGAGAGAGGCATCCGTGATCAGTGTCTGAGAAGGGGGTTCTTGATGGAAAGGAATCCCTACTTGAAGATTCTCCTCCCTCATCCACCATGGGATGGAAGCCCTGGCTGCGTTCGAAAGCTGAATCTGGTCTTCCCAACGCACCGTTTGCTGATCCCATTTGTCCTCCAGCTCCTGCTGTAAAGGACGCATTCAGAGCCTGGCATTCGGAACTAGGAAGATGCAAGATGCCATTGACCCGAGCAGGGAGGCAACCTGACGAACCATAGACTCCTTGTTGCTCAAAATTGCACTGCCTTTCAGCTTGATGGATAATTGTCTCTCCCCCGAAGGAAACACTTTTCCTACTTCGGAGTCTATCACTGCACCCAGGTAATGGATAAAAAATAAATTAAAAAATAAATAAATAAACAAGCCCTTGGAGATTCTTCACAAGCAGGATACCACAGCAGGGCAAAAATAGTCAGTCCGTTTCTTCCACCATAGACAGAAGCAGCAACTGCAGGCCAACCCCACACAGTACGCCTCTGTAGGAAGCTAGGATCCTTCTGCATGGTTACCCCCACTTTTTGCCTGGTGCTATGCTGGTTTTTGACTAGTCTGACTGGGATCCTGCTAATCAGGATCCCAGTCTATCTGCTTTCTCCCTAAATTGTTGTGCTCGGTACTTAGGTACATCCCAGTATATGGTACCCATGTACCCAGGGCATAGGTACCCCAGAGGTCTCCCACGGGCTGAAGCATGTATTATGCCACCCAAGAGAGACCATTAAAATGGAACTACAGGCCTGCCATTGCAGCCTGTGTAAGTTGGTGCTTACACCACTTACTAAAGATATAGGTTTACTATATCTAAGGGTCACTGCACTTAAAACCTATAAGTCACCCCTATAGCAGGCCTTTACAATCCTGAAGGCAGGGTGCTTGGTTCTAAGTGAGAGGGTGCCCCTGCATGAGCAGGACACCCCTGCAGCCTAGGGAGTCCATTCTCCCGGGTTGTCAGTGAAGCAGCAGTACACTATATAGAGGGGCACCGCGTAATTACGTGATGACCATCTCGAAAAAGGCTGCAACGAATCCTATCATGTTTGGTATCAAACATGTTGGAATCATACCCTCACACCATAAACGGTGTGGGAGGTATGATTCCAAGCACTGGGAGAGCCCTCTGTTAGGCTCTCAGTGTTCCCGGTACCAGGCTTCTAGACCCGGACAGCACAAAATGGTTGCTGCCGACTAGAGACATATTTAGAAGGTAGAACAATAGGCATCCTGTCACAGGGAGGTGGGATCACCTCCCAGACAGGATTTAGTGTATTAGGGCTGAGTGGGTGCGCTTGCTAGCTCCAGAAAGTCTGCATGAGGGGCACATTTGGTGTCCCTGTGCATAGTTCAGTTCAAACCAGTCTTGGGAACTGTTGGCTCCCCCTCTGGTGCAAAACTGAACAAAGGACATGGGAGTAACCTCCCCCTGTCCAGACCCTCCCCTGGAGGGTCCCCTGAATCTTCCTAACTCTTTCCCTAGGGTACTTAAGTGCTTACCAGGGTGTAGGTTCCTAGATTCATTGTGGGATAAGATTCAGATCAGACACCACTGCACTTCTACCATCTGGGCACTCTAGACTTCGCTGGACTTCGTTTGGGCCTGACTTCATCTCCCTTCCAGTCTGCTGCATCGTTGGTGCCTGTGTATTATACAGGAATTTGCCAAAGCCTGTGAAGCATCAAAGACACCTGAAGAAATCTACCTTAGAGTGAAGGAGTCACTCCCCTGC
This sequence comes from Calotriton arnoldi, assembly GCA_963921515.1. Classification (NCBI taxonomy): domain Eukaryota; kingdom Metazoa; phylum Chordata; class Amphibia; order Caudata; family Salamandridae; genus Calotriton; species Calotriton arnoldi. The sequence goes on along the minus strand of CAWUFW010023909.1, from coordinate 49,469 downwards.
ATTTGCAGGCACCGCAACTAAGTCTGCAGAACCTGAGCTCCTCCGGACTCCGTGGACTCTGCAACACAAGTGGTGGTTTTCCACAGCTCCCAAGGCTGCCCTACCCTCTCACCAACTTTGAGGCCAGTATCTCTCGTGGGGGTTGCAATAAATGAACCCCTGTGCACCGCGTCCAACTTGCAGTTGCAAAGGCTTGCTGGCTTCCTTCCAAGAAGATCTTCGGGCTTCACGTAGCCCTAACCTCGAGCATCTCCTGTGACCAGAATTTTCAGCCACACCACATCGTGTGCATCATGGCCTGCATCTTTTGGTGAGCTGCTTGAGGTCCTCTCGCGACTCCAGTGCCTCCGGCCTGTGGGTCCATTTGAGGGTTACACTTGTTTTCTTTGGGCTCCCTTGATTGCTCTGGGCCTGCCCTGACTTCACTGCTTGTGGTGAGTCCCCTGGACCTTGCTGGTCCCAACTTTGCACCTTCTCAATTTCCTGCGTGTGTTGCATTTGCCAAGGCTTGTTGGTGCTCCCGCCAGACACCGACCCCTCAGCACTCGACATCCTTTGTGGGACAGCTCGTACCCAGGTCCTGGTTTTCCTCACCATCGCCCAGTCCCCACAGCTGCAGAGTCAAGGTCATCGTCATCTTCCCTGAAGCCCCCGACATCGTAGGGCATTCGTCTTCCAAGTCTCCTGGTCACTCCTGAGTAGACATAGACTCTGTTCCCTCTGCTTTCAGGTACTCCTCTTCTAGAATCCATGTTTGGATTCCCACAGACACTTTCTCCTCTTCCAGCAGCGGCACTGTCCTGAAGTCCTCCATTGGGTTCGACGGCGGTTTCCGACAGCACTTCACACGTATGCACCCGGCTTCCCTGGTGTAGGTAACTAGGGTACTAGGGTATCCACGGGTGGGGTGGCTCTCCAACCTTCTGTCTTCCAAGGGTATCTTCCAGGGTCCACTGGGAAGGATCCTTAATCTGTAAAAATCCAACCGCGAGTTGCACATAGACTTGTATGGAGCATGGGGTTGTGTTCACACACTGCACACGCTTTCCGTGGGGTCCATACCGCCTTACCTAGGGTGGTTCTGGGGGTCCCCATCAATTCTACGTCCTCTCGGCAGCGTCCTGACTCGAGCCGTAGTTCTTATTCCACTTTCTTAACACATGGTTTTGTCCCCCCCTGGGGCCCTCTGTGTATTTTGTGCTATTTACTGTAACTCTTGCTAAAGCATTGTGTTATTATTGTGTGGGAGATACTTGAACGTACTAGAGAGTATTCTATGATAAATACATATTTTTATAAATACTTGGTGTGATTCTTTTTTAATTAGTCTATACTATAAGAGTGCATTCTGGTAAAACAAGCTGCTTTACACTCCTTCTGGACTAAGCCTGAAGGCTGCTCTTCACAGCTACCACTTAGAGAGCTTCTAAGGTTGTCTAAGACCTCTTAAATCACCATAAGGGTTGTCTGGGCTGGTGCAAGGTGCCCACTAACATAAGTGGACATCATATACCAGGTCAGCTTCTCACATCCTCCTTACAGCTCTCCAGAACTTCTTCCTGACAGGGTCCTCTTGTTCCCTGAAGTAATCTAAAGTCCTGGGGTTTTAGGTGTAATGCTTATACCCCAAAATGTCTTTGTTCTCTTTGTGGCAAGGGTCTCTGAACCCAGTCCAAACCAGTCCTGTCCTTCCTGGTGCAGCATGACCACAGGGGGAGGAGACAGCATTGTGCAAAAGGAGACACAGCCTATTCAGGTGTAAGCACAACTCCTCCCAACACTCTAAATGCAGACCAGGCCTATTCAGCCCTGCGATGAGTCACCCAGGCAAGGTAGGGCACACCTCAACCCCCCCCAGTGACTGTCTAGAGTGAAAGCACATCTCAGCTCCTGTCACTCTCACGACAGATGCTGAATACACAAACAGCCAGAGGCACACAGAATGGTAAAGTAAGAAAATGCTCACTTTCTAAAAGTGGCATTTTCAAACACAGGATTTAAAAAACACCTTCACCAAAAGGTGCGTTAATAAATTCTGAGTTCAGAGAGTTTAAACTTAATTTCCCTATCTTCTCCGTATTGCAAGGTACACATGTAAAAATGTTACAGTGCAACTCCAATGATATGCCTATGGGACAGATAGCCTTTCAACAGTGAAAAACGAATTAAACAGTATTTCACTATCAGGACATGTCACACACACTAGTACATGTCCTACCTTTCACATACACATACCTACCTTAGGGGTGCCTTACATGTAAGTAAAGGGAAGGTTTGGACCTGGCAAGTGGGTGCACTTGCCAGGACAACATGGCAAAACACAACTGCGTGTGCAGACACTACAGTGGTAGGTCTGAGATACATTTAGAGGGCTACTCATGTGGGTGGCACAACTAGTGCTGCAAGCCCACTAGTAGCATTTGATTTACAGGCCCTGGCACACACCGTGCACTTTACTAAGGACTTACCAGTAAATCAAATATGCCAATCATGGACAGCCAATCCTATCACAATTTACACAGAGAGCATATGCACTTTAGCACTGATTAGCAGGGGTAAAGTGCCCAGAATCCTATTGCCAACAAAAACAGGGTCAGAAAAATAAGAGGCAAAAGGTTTTGGGATAAACCTGTCAAAAGGGCCAGGTCTAATAGCTAGCTAATTACGGGGCATATTAGCAAGAAGAGGCGATAATCATCGCTAACCCTGCTTAGCGTGATTTTTTTTATCGCCGGCTATCGCTGGAATATATCGCTATGCTAACGCTGTATTAGCAACGATTAGCGCTATGGTGATGAATATTCCAGCGATAGCGGGGGAAATGGGCCAACATCGCTGAAAAACCAGCGATGTTGCATGGAGAAGGGAGAACACCTTGCTGATACGACCCTGTGGTCGTATCAGCATAATCCACCCCCATGTTAGGTATGGCTAACACCTGCTAATTGCAGGTGTTAAATAAATGGCGATGACCCCGGTTAGCGCGACTTTCACGTCGCTAACTGGGGCCATGGCCACCTTGCTAATAGGCGATAGGCCTGTTAGCGAGTGTTTCCCAGGTTTGTACTTGGAACGCCCACTTTGCATGTCATTAGCGATAAATATCGCTGACATGCAAAGCGGTAAAAAAACGGGCGCTAATGCCCGCAAACTGTCGCTAACTGCTGTTAGAGACAGTTTGCTGATAGGGCGATATAAATATCGCCGCTTTAGCGGCAAAAAGTGCAGCTAAAGCGGCGATAGTGCCCTTGCTAATATGCCCCTACATTTTTATGATTTTTGAATTCTTCAGGTATTGGGGCCCATCACTCAGGTTTATGGCCTTTATACACCAGTATGGCTATAGTGTAATAATAATGTAATAATAAGTTATTCACATACGACACGACCCCATCACCCTTCTGGGAGACATACGAGCTCACCGCTGGAGAAAAAAGGATGTTTTCATTGATTTGCGTCTAAATTGACTATATAGAATCCTTACATGGAAGATATCTCATATTTCCTCAGTAGCATTCCAAAAAATTGCACGGAACATGTCAACCCTCAGCGACTTTACTTTTATCTAACTTCCTGTTCTACGAAACATCATATTTTTGAATAACAGTGTTTGACTTCGTGCTCTATAGAGCATGCCATGTTTATTAATTAAAACCGTTTCTATCATGAGACTTTTATCTAATTATTATTAAAAAGTGCGACAGTAACATGTTTTAAATAAATCAAGAGTTCTTTTGACGTCGCATCTACTGTATACGTTTTGCCTATGTTATTTGCACACACAATATTGAATTCTATTACTTTCTTGATTGACGCAGTGAAAAACAGTAAAAATTATTTTTATTGTGAGAGCATACTATGGCCGCAGGGAGGCGGCATTGGATAGTATATGAAGACGGACTAATACTTTTTGCAGCTGACAACATGCACGGACAGAAGTAGGAAGTACTTAGCAGAATGAAATGTGTTTAGGGCATTATAAGATAAATATTTATGTACTATATTTTTCACCTGTTTTGTGACAATGTAGGTATGAAAGGCATAGCAAGACATTGTGTGGTATTGCTTTTCAGACACTAGTGATGTGGCAAACTAAGGAATTTCCGGACCACACAATCACACTAAAGTGTGCCCAAAATGTTACCACAATGTGAATGTTTTAAGGAAGCAGCGTGTACAATATGGTTTGAATAAAAATGTAAAGAAATAAAAAATAAATCGTGAACAATTCTTTCACTGGGTAATCTAGAAAAATATAATTTTTGGTGAGGTTTTTTCCAGACTGAAAGAAGCATTTTCTAACATGCTCAGCTACGTTCTGCCTCTTCTAAGTTGCTTTCTTTCTCGATTATTACACTTCAAATAATCCTCAGCCACAATCATTAATTGTGGGTTTCCCAGAGTAGATTTTATATTTGGAATGATTGCCAGTAAAAATCAGTATTTTTTTTTTTATCCAATAGCAAAGTCTTTACAGAAAATATCAACAATTTCATAAAATGGAGAGTTGGGAGTTACGAAAAATGATGCCATTGGAATTAAAATTCTGCAAATATGTAATAAACATGTAGAGTGGTTGGGCTGTTTCAAGATTCTTACCATTTACTTGCCTGCCTGCACATAAAATTGAATCACCACATCTCGCTGCTTTGGCGGGAATCGTGAATCGCCGCTTTTTCTCAGCGCCATCTTGGGTGTAGGGACTCGTGGTTTGCTGCACTTCCGGGTCGCGCTCCAGTGTTTGGGCATCAGCACTCGCCTGCCTATTTAGAGCAGGCAATGCAAGCGCGCAGCTACCTAGACTGAAGATAGCCACTAAACGCTAACAATTGAATGTGTATAGCACTTTGGTAATACTGCCAGCATTTTACCTTTTATTCTGTCACCTGTGATAATAGGAGCTGCTGTGTCGCCGAAATTGCTAAATTGCTAAATTTGATTTTTAAAACAACTTCTTTTCATCTTTTTAAATTTGTATTCGCTCCGCTTACCTGCACATAAAATTGAATCACCACATCTCGCTGCTTTGGCGGGAATCGGGAATCGCCGCTTTTTCTCAGCGCCATCTTGGGTGTAGGACTCGTGGTTTGCTGCACTTCCGGGGTAGCGCTCCAGTGTTTGGGCATCAGCACTCGCCTGCCTATTTAGAGCAGGCAATGCAAGCGCGCGCGCGCAGCGGGCGGGCCGTTGGCGCGCCAGAGGCGCGCCAGAGGAAAGCCCGTCTGCGCCCGTCCACGCTCCGGACGCGCCCAGCGCCAGCCACGCTGTCCGTTGTAGTCAAAATCAGGGCGGAATAAAATACTCCAGGGAACAGCTACTTAATATGGGTAAGAGGGATGAGGGGGGGAACTGTCAACTTTCTGCTGTTAGGGGCTATGATAAAAACAGTCTAAACTGCGGGCTGATTAATTGTAGATCCCTGATGAAACACTACCAAGAGGTATCCAACATGTTAGAAGACATGGATTTGGATGTTCTCTTTTTAAGAGAGACTTAGACTAGCACTGACTCTTCAGTACAAATGGGCTTCGCTTGCCCAGATGGATACAAAATATTCCATAAACCGAGGGCTGTTGGAAGAGGAGGGGTGGTTGGGGTGATTTTTAAGGAAAAGTGGAACTTTGCACCTCTACAGGTAGATGATGTTATAGGGATTGAAATGTTGGGCTTCTCACTTCAAGAGGCTAAAGGTAGGCTACTTACTGGGGTGGTCTGTTATAGACCCCCGGGTTCTGATACCCAATTTCAAGCACTATTTAATACCATCACTGATCTGAGTCTAACCCATTCTAGAATGATTCTACTAGGGGATTTTAACTTATGGGATAACGGCAGACTAGATAACCATCTGAGAGACCTAAGGCATACATGTGAGAATCTTAACTTACACCAACTGGTACAACAACCGACTCATCTAGGAGGGCATGTTTTAGATCTTTTGTTTGCAAACCAGGCCGAGACTGAGGTGGTTGATATACTGCCTCAAAGCGGGACCGACCATTCTCTAATCCATTTTCGTATTACGACACCTAGATTGGAGGATAATAATAATCGGCCGGTGATTTATCGAAAGGGAAGAGAATGGGCTAAGTTAGTGAAAAATAGGACATACCCGACCTTTCCGAATCAGAATCTTTTTGCTTCTTCTGTATCTGTAGGTGAAAATTATCAAACTTACTGCAATTATATAGCTGGAACCCTTGATTCAATAGTCCCAGTAAAACGACTCAAAAGCAGGAAAAAACATCTGCTCCCTGGTATAATGATGAGTTGAAACAGCTACGAGTAGCATGTAAAAAGGCTGAGAGAAAATGGAGGAGGGCCTATTTAGAGTCAGATAAGAAAGATTTGAAATTAGTTCAGTCACAATACAAGGATTCCATCGCCAGGGCCAAAGCAGATTTTTATGCCAAATCGATTTTGCAGACACCAAATAGCACAAAAGCACTCTTTAATATTTTTAGGTATCTCTCTAGCCCAGCTTGCACGAGCAATAAGGTGGTCGCATCACAGAAACTCTGTGATGAGATTGCCTTTTATTTTGAAGAAAAAATAATTAAAATCGTTGGAGATCTTCACCCCACTGACACCAGTGGTCAGGATGATTCACCCTGGAAGTTAGACGTAGAACCCCAGGTAGACACCTCCCTAGAATACTTTCAAGTCCCTACGGAGGACTCTTTCAATCATCTTGCCCAAAGTGTGTCCTTGGGATCCCCCTTAGACCCCCTTCCACATAAAATCTGGAAAATATTTGGGCAAGAAACCCTCCCTTGGCTACGACAGATTTGCTGCCAGTCTTTGGAGGAAGGAGAGGTTCCAGAGGTCTGGAAGCAGGCAGTGGTGACCCCCTTGCTCAAAAAACCATCTTTGGACCCTACAATTCCAGCTAATTTTAGACCAATTTCCCTCCTGCCATATCCGATCAAAATTTTTAGAAAAGGCAGTTAGCAAAATTCTATCATGCTATCTTGAGGATAATTTCTTGCTGGATAGGGACCAATTTGGCTTCCGCTCAGGACACGGCACTGAGACCGCCTTGGCAACCGTAATGGATAATCTACGAATGCGTGCTGACAATGTGAATTCCTCTGTCCTAGTGCTATTGGACATGTCAGCCGCATTCGATACGGTGAGCCACACAGTGCTAGTGGAAAGATTGAAAAGTATAGGGGTTAAAGGACGGGCCTTGCAGTGGTTACAATCTTATTTGTCAGGAAGACAACAGGCTGTGTCTATGACACCGTTCACCTCTGGCAAGTCCCTAGTACACCACGGGGTGCCGCAGGGCTCGGCGATCAGCCCTGTTCTTTTCAATATCTATTTACGCCCTCTATTCCCCATTATTAAATCTTATGGAATTGACCTGGTCAACTACGCCGATGATACCCAACTGGTGTTTTCCCTGGAGGGGAAACAAGCGGTATCTATGGACACCTTCCAGGAGTGTATGCGCCAGACTGCTGGTTGGCTCAGGAAAAATTCCTTACAGTTTAATGGGGGAAAACAGAGGTGGTGTATTGTCCTGCCTCGAGAATGTCCCGACATCTACCGGTGGAGTTTAAGCTTACCCCGAGGATGAACCCTTGACTCCTGTTAAAATGGTGCGTAATTTGGGGGTCATGATAGATGATAACCTCCAAATGGAATCACAGGCTAATAAAACTGCTAGTGTCTGTCTCTCCCTGCTACGTATGTTACGGAAGGTTCTTCCGTTACTACCAAAAGTTACTCGATCTCTTGTAGTGAGGAGTATAATTTTGAGCAGATTGGACTACTGCAACTCCCTGTATTTGGGAGCACCGCAATATATTCTGCAGGGGTTGCAGAGAGTCCAGTCCATGGCAGCTAAGCTGGTGCTAAATAGACAGCGCAGGTCTTCCACGGCATTGGCCTTGGGAGACCTCTGCCTATTAAGGAAAGAATTTGCTTCAAATCCCTCTGTATTGTATACAGAGCAGCACATGACCTGGGTCCAGCTCCCCTGCAAGAGATGTTCACCTGGTATAATCCCAGGAGGCAGCTTCGCTCTTCGAGTGCAAATCTGATAACAACCACCAGATTTAAGAGATCCAGGATGGGGGCAGAGCCTTTGGTGTGAGTCGCTGCGCGCCTATGGAATGAGTTGCCTCAGAACCTTAGACAGGCCAGTTCTCTGACCTGTTTTAGGAAGAGTCTGAAAACTTGGCTATTTCCAAGGAGTGAACACTAGATTCCTCCACTGACAATTGGTTCTGCTGTTACAGTGGCTATTCTCAATCTAAGCGCCAGGATACCCGTAGGGTGGCAGTTTTTTGCGCTATATAAGTCTTTAATTCAATTCAATTTAATTCAAAACACCGATTTTTTTAACACGCTTACAATTATACCAAACAAATAGCCAAACAAATTGGTGAAACAAGGAAGAGACGGGTACTCAAGGGCGGCGTTGAATCAGAGCTTTTATTTCATAGCAGCAAAAGCAGCGGGACCCGCACCCACAACGGAGTACCTGGCCGTCTGGAGGACGGAACACTGTTTCAGCGGGATGATTGGCAAGTAAATATACTTATTTATATAATTAATATATTCACGGAAAAAACAAAGGTTACAGGGACGCTATAGTTAGACTCATAATTCACTCGAACAAAACCAGTGAAATTCAGCAGTTATAGTTACCTGAACTAACGATAACTTACGCCCCTGTAATACACTGCTTATGGCCTCACATATTACATCACTCATGACATGGTCAGTGACATCACTGACGACATCTCAAATGACATCACTGATGACATCATCCAGCGAGTGTAAGTGTTTCTAAAATGTTTTTGAGACTTAAAGATATATACTAAGCTACCGCATTAGCTAAATTACTATTGTTTCTATACTACTGAGTGATACTATTTCTATCAGATGTCATCTGAGTGGTTGTGTGACTGTCTGAATCTGTGTGTGAGTGACGGTATGAATGGCTGTATGGGTGTGTGAGTGCATGTATGGGTAAATAAGTGAATGTGTGAGTAGCTGTATGGGTGAGTGAGTGGCTGTGTGAGTGGATGTATTGGTGAGTGAGTGGGTGTGTAAGTCTGTGTGGGTGAGTGGCTGCATGGGTGGGTGAGTGATTGTGTGAGTAGCTGTATGGGTGAGTGAGTGGGTGTGTAAGATATGTATGCATGGATGAATGTCTGTGTGAGTGGCTGTGTGGGTGAGTGAGTGGTTATGTTAGTAGCTGTATGGGTGAGTGAGTGGGTGTGTTGGTGGCTGTATGGGTGGGTGAATGGCAATGTGAATGGGTCTATGGGTAAGTGACTGGGTGTGTAAGTGGGTGTATGGGTTTGTGAGTGACTGTTTGAGAGGGGGTATGGGAAAGTGAGTGGGTGTGTGAGTGCCTGTATTGCACAGTAAGTGTCTGTGTGAGTGGCTGTATAGGTGAGTGAGTGGGCATGTGACAACTTGTATGAATGTGTGAATGGGTGTGTAGGTGGTTGTGTGGGTAAGTGAATGGGTGTCTGAGTGGCTGTATGGGTTAAGTGAGTAGCTCTGTTAAGAGCTGTATGGGTGAGTGATTGGCTGTGTGAGTAGTTGTATGAGTGAGTGTGTGTCTTAGTATCTATATGGATGAGTGTGTGTGTGTGTGTTAGAAGTTGTATGGGTCTATGAATGGGTATGTGAGTGGTTGTGAGGGTGTATGAGTGGGTATATGAGAGGTTCTATGCGGTTGAGAGTGGGTCTGTGAGTGGTTCTGTGGATGATGTCATCAGTGATGTCATTTGAGCTGTCATCAGTGACGTCACTGACCATGTAGCAGGCTGGCTTAGTATATAGTGCACACCTATTTAAGTGATGCACCTTGCACTAATTCAGACAACCCTTATGGTGATTTTAGTGGTCTTTGATGACCATAGAAAGCTCTCCAAGTGGTAGCTGTGGGGAGCAGCTTTCATGCTTATCTTGAAGGAGTGTTAAGCAGCTTGTTTTACCAGTTAAATCTTATGGTGTAGGTTAAATGAAAAAGAATCACAAAGTGTTTATATAAAAATACTTCTATTTATTACACAACACTCACGAGCAGTAGAGTTGCCAACTTGTGAATCTTTTGTTGTCTTTCTTGTGAGGCAAAGGCCTTTGCCTGATGAGTGTCCAAGGTTGCCCCTAAGAATGTTCTCACCTTTGAGGGGATTAACTGAGACTTTGGGAGATTTATTGAGAGGCCCAAGGATTGGAAGAGAGAAAGACATCTTTGAGTGTGACTGCTTGCCACTGTGAAAGATTTCGCCTTTATGAGGCAATCGTCCAGATAAGGGAAGATTTGAATTCCAGCCTGACGTAGATGAGCCGCCACCGGTGCTAAGACCTTGGTGAACACTCGGGGCGCTGAACGAAGGCCAAAAGGTAGGACTTAGAATTGTAAATCCCTGCCAGCCACTCTGAAGCGTAAGAATTTCTGTGTCTGGGGAGGATAGGGATGTGAAAATAGGCATCCTGAAGGTCTAGGGTCGCCATGAAATCTTCCTGATTTATCAATTGAAGCACTTCCTGAAGAGACAACATTCGGATGGATTGCTTTTTTAGAAATTTGTTGAGGCAACGAAGGTCTAAAATGGGACGCCACTCTCCCGATTTCTTTTTTATGAGGAAAAACCTCGAATAGAACCCTGTTCCTCGCTGTAAATTTGATACCACTTCGATCGCTCCCTTCTTTAACATTATTTTTATTTGGGACAAAAGTTCTTTTAGATGAGCAGGAGGAGGACCTCTGGGAGGGTAATTCGGAGGGATCTTTAAGATTTCCAAAGTGTGACCGTTGGAAACTATGTCCAAAACCCATCTGTCCATTCTTATTGCAGACCATTCGGAGAAGAAGAAGGAAATTCTTCCACCAACCTTGACTGACTTGGTGGGAACAGTGGCTGGCAGTGGGCGGTTGTCACTGCTTCTTAGAGTTATCTCTGCCTCTGTAGACAGTCTTTCCTCCGTAATGTTTGTAGGAGGCGGCAGGACGTTGTTTGAACAACTGTTGCTGCTGTGATGCTGGGGACCTTGATTGACCCTGGTATGGTTGGTACTGTTTGTACTGACTGTAACCTCCCCGAAAGGAGGACGAGCCACGTCCTCTTGCTCCACTTAAGGGCTGCTTCTTTAATTGTAGAGTTCCCAGAGCCTTTGCCGTATCTGTGTCCTTCTTGATGGTCCGAAGGGCTTCATCAACGTGTTGTCCAAATAAAGATTCACCATCATAAGGCATGTCAATTATCTTCGTCTGCACTTCCTGTCTGAACGAAGTAGCCTTTAACCAGCCCTGACGCCTTAGGACCGCAGCTCCAGCCAGTTGACGAAATCCCGTGGAAGAAACATCCACTGCGCAATCGATGATCTCAGCCGAGATCCTTTCTCCCTCCTGCAGGATCTTGAGAGCCTCAGATTTGGATTCCTCCGGTAACATTTCTGTATATGGTGAAATATCCGACCACATTTGGCGGTCGTATCTGCCAAAATAGCAAGAGAATTGGCAGCTCTAACAGTAGTTGCAGCCATAGTTTCGAATTTTTTACCGATGGAGTCGAGTCATCTTCCATCTCTATCAGGTGGGGTTGACAATGGAGAAGCAGGATTTCTGGCACGACGCTGAGCTGCTTGCGAAACCACAGAATCCGGCTTAGGTTGCCCGATAAGGCAGGCAGGCGAGTTATCCGGAGCCTTATATTTCTTCTCCAATTTAGGTAAGACTGCCGGAATAGATGCTGGTGCCTTCATGACCTTTAAGCCCTCTTGCCATATAAAATCTACTAAAGGAATTGAACAAACTAGTCTCTTTGTTTGTTCTTTGAAATCGTACAGGAAACAGTCTGTCTGCTTAGTCACCATGGGGAGCTGAAACCTCTTTGCAGTTCTCTCCATGAGGGTATGGAAGCCACCAATATCTTCAGGTGGTGTGTCTATCGGAGGTGGAGTGGAAGGCGATGGTGTCTGGATCTGATAGTCATCCCATTCGTTGGGAAGGGATACTTCATCCAACTCTCCTTCTTCTCTCTCCTCATCAGTGGTATGAACCTCCTGGTCCTGATGTTGCGTTGCCGCAGGTACTGGGGTAACTGGAGGGGAGGGTCTAATTAGCAATGAAGGCTGTGTAATGGGCGTTTGAGGAACTGAAGATGCCGGCTCCGAAGGAGGGAATCTGCGGTAGTAATCCTCTACCATATGCTGTAAATTTGAAACCAGAGGAACAGGCACTTGGATTGTTTGTTCAGTTTGCCTCTCCTGGTTGGTGACTTCAGGATAATATACATAGTCTTCCTCCTCATCATCCTGGCATTTAATGAGAAGGTCAGAGGGACTGTGAGCCACCCCAAACATTCCCTCATCTTCTGATTCCTCCTCATCTGCTCTATAATCAAACATTTTCTCTGGAAGACAGGGAGACACGTTACTTGGAGATGTGTGAAAAGGCAGTATAACCTCCTGTGAAGGTCTTTTTTCCTTGGAAGCAGCTAAGTTCGTTGATGGGACTAGCATCGACAAAGATGTCAAGCAAACCACCGACAACGATGTCATAGATGATGTTTTCGTCGACAGTTCTTCCGTCGGCGATCTTGATGTCGACGTGGTTCGTCAACGAGGATCTGCATCTGAAATCTTCAGTTCAGTCGACTAGGCTACAGTCGACGAGGCTACCGACGACAAGGTAATTGTCGACAAAGCTACCGTCGACGAGGACTGCGTCGATGAGGACTTCGTCGATGAGGACTGCGTTGACGAGGACAGCGTTGACGAGAGAGACTTGTCTTTGAGAGCCGTCGACAGTCGCAGCGGCGACGAGATTTCCATCAACGAAGGTCTTTTCTTTTTCGTCGACGAGGAAGACAAAGTTGTAATCATAGACGGTCTCACCTTCACAGATACTAACGTCGACAGAGATGATGCCGACGACATGATCATCGTAGTCTGAGGAGACGAAAAAGTCGACGTCGTAGTCGTGGCGACAGAAATTTTCGTCGACGAAGGAACCGTCGACGGTTTCGTCAACGTAGCATCTTTTTTGTGAGTTAAAGTTGTCTCAAGAAGAGACCTTGATGCCTGCTTCATTTTTGAAGTAGTTTGAGAAGGCGTAGAGGGCACAGACTGGCCTTTAAGAGAGGCTAGTTCTTTTTAGAAGATAAAGGTTGATCTTTATGTTTTGAGGTGTGGTGATGCTTTTTTAACACCTTAGCAGCCTTAGGAGATACCAGCTCCGCCTCACTAGATCTTTTCTTTGAAGCTGTAGTTTTAAGTGAGGAATCACTCTCCTCATCAGATAAAGGATTGTCTTTGGTTTTAAGCTTCTGTAGCCACAGAAGAAGACGTCCTTCTCTATCTCAAAGTTTTTTGAGAAAAGGTTCTACAAATTTTGCAGTCTCTGGTGTTCAAGGTGAAGGCAATAAATACATTTCTTGTGGGGGATCATCTGAGTGAAGTCTTAATTTCCCACAAGAATCACAATGCCTGAAGAGAGGTCTTTTCGAAGAAGAAGACATGTTGATTGAAGATCTGAAAGATTTCAGAAGGCCAAGAGAAAGTACTGAGCAGAGCTCAGGGAGACTCCCTTCACACGACGTGCGGTAGAAAATCTGAGAGCCTGGAGCCTCTGTGGAGAGGATTCTAGAGGGTCCTGTCACCTGATTGGCTGGAGTTTGGACCATACCTAATGACTAGGACGAGATATTAAAGTGAATGGTTTTTTCTCTATTAACTTTAATGTTAGAGTAATTACTTACTGCTTTTTATGTACCGTGGGACTCCCACTTCGACGACGGGGAATGATTCAAGCATGTGAATTGATGAAAGATACCCCAATACTGGAGAATCATGTCTGTGGTCGGCAGCAGCACTAGCTTGCTATAAGACCCTGAAAGACTGTTACCGGGAGTGCGGGGGGGACCCCAAGGGTACCCCCCGTTCATTGGAATCAGTGTTGGGGCATGATTCCAACATGTTTGATACCAAATATGACTGTGTTCGGTGCAGCCACAATATAGTTAGACATCTCTTAACGAATGATGTCCACTATATGTATTAAAATGGCTGACCACACTTACAAAGCTTGGAAAATCGACTCTGGGGTTTGTAGGGGTGTCTTGCTCATGCAGGGGCACCCTCACACTTTTAACCAAGCACCCTGCCCTCAGGACTGAAGAGCCTGCTATAGGGGTGACTTATAGGTTTTAAGGGCAGTGACCTCAGATATAAAGAAACCAATATCTGTTGTGAGAGGTGCAAGCACCAACTCACACAGGGTGCAATGTCAGGCCTGTAGTCACAGTTTAAGTGGACACCCATGGGTGGCAAAAAACATGCTGCAGCCCATGGGAGACCCCTGGTGAACCTATGCCCTGGGTACCTTAGTACCATATACTAGCGATTAGAAGGGTACACCATTAGCCAATTGTGGATGTACAAAAGTACTTATGTGGTCAATTTAGGGAGAATGCACAGTGACTGGGGTCCTCATTAGCAGGATCCCAATCAGACTAGGTCAAAAACATACTGACACCAAGCAAAAAGTGGGGGTAACCATGAAAGCAGATCCTACTTTCCTACAGACCATGTCATGAGTGATGTAATATGTAAGGTCATAAGCAGTGCATTGCAGGGCCACAAGTTATAGCTAGCTCAGGTAACTATAACTGCTGAATTTCACTGTTTTTTTATGAGTGAAATCTGAGCCTAACTATAACGTCCCTGTGACCTTTGTTTTTTTTCAGTGCATTTCTATGTGTTTTTTTAATTCTATTTCCGAACTATAATGTCCCTGTAACCTTTGGTTTTTTAAGTGAAGTTCTAAGTTCTTTTTTAAATTGCATTTCGTAACTGTATCCAGTAACCTTTGACAGTGAGTGTGTGTGAGTGCATGAGTGTCTCAGTAGGTCTGTGAGTGGGCATGAGAGTTTCTGAGTGGGTCTGTCAGTGAGTGTCTGAGTGGGCCTGGGTGTGGCTGCATAATTGCCTCACTGGGTGTGTGAGTGGGTGTGTGAGTCTCTGGGTGGGTCTGTGAGTGGGTGCATGAGTCTGAGTGTGTCTGTGAGAGGGTGCATGAGTCAGTCTGTGAGTGAGTGCATGTGTCTCTGAGTGGGTCTGTAAGTGGGTGCATGAGTCTCTAAGTGAGTCAGTGAGTGGGTGTGTGAGTCTGTGAGTGGGTCTGTGAGTAGGTACATGAGTGTCTAAGTGGGGCTGTGAGTGGGTGTATGAGTACCTCAGTGGGTCTGTGAGTGGATGTGTGAGTCTCTGAATGGGTCTGTGAATGGGTGTGTGAGTGGGTCTGTGAGTGGGTACTTGAGTGTCTGAGTGGCTCTGTGAGTGGGTGTGGGACTCTCTCAGTGGGTGAGTGGATGCATGAGTCTCTGAGTGGGTCTGCGAGTAGGGGTGTGAGCCTCTGCGTGGGTATGTGAGTGGGCGTGTCAGTGTCTGTGAATAATTGGGTGGAACAAAATTTCACGTCGTCTACTTTAAGTTACCTGCTGTTCGGATGAATCATCATGAATTATCATGAAATTTTCCTGTTTTCATATAAACAATCGATTTGTTTACATTCGTATAAATTGAGTTGGAAGAATTTTTGTGCTTACTTTACCAAACAAATGCCCTGAAGAAGTCCAGTCTCTTTGGGCGAAACGTGTTAGCTGGCTTTTACAGTACTAAAAAGAAGCATGAATAAAGGAGGAATACCCTTTTGATTTACGAAAATCATCATGGCTAATTGCTATTTTTTGGAATGATCATGAATATGTTGAATGTGGTGCACCCTTGGTTGTGATGGTTTAAATTATTTCCCTTGATTAGGGTAGCATCCTTTGGGCGGAGGGTGCATATAAGGTAGTGCACGCCACGTGAAATATATTGTGCAACATACTTTTCTTTGGGATATAAGAGTTTGGGTGCGGCACTCTGTAGAGGTCTTCCAATTCAATTTATACGAATGTAAGCAAATCGATTGTTTATATAAAAACAGGGAAATTTCACGATAATTCACGATGATTCATCGGAATAGCAGGTAACTAAAAGTAGACAACGTGGAATTATGTTCCACCCAATTATGGGTTATGTATGTCAGAATTCAAATAATCCAGGCATCATATTATAGAGGGCATGGTCACCATATAAAAAGCACTTCGATTGGTGCGATGATACGCTCACTGGGAAAAGTCCTTCCCGGTCTGAACACCTAGTCTAAGTGGCTTTTGTGCTTACTTTACCAAACAAATGCCCTGAAGAAGTCCAATCTCTTTCGACGAAACGTGTTGGCTGGCTTTTAGTACTAAAAAGAAGCATGAATAAAGGAGGAATACCCTTTGGATTCACAAAAATCATCATGGCTAATTGCTATTTTTTGGAATGATCATGAATATGTTGAATGTGGTGCACCCTTCGTTGTGATGGTTTAAAATATTTCCCTAGATTGTGAGATGTCTACAACTCAAAGGATCCCAGTGTTTTGAAATGTTTTTGACTGATAGATTTCAAGACAGAAGGAAGCAAGGGAAGCAGAGTTTTGATCATAGTGAAACTTCCCTGGGCAGATAAATGCCAAGAAAGAGAACAATAACATGAAGGAAACGTTTTCCTCTGGAGAAGATTTTGACCAGTCAGAGGCAAGCACCTCTCCACGTGGATTTGAGGTAAGAAGGAAACTCCAACTGGTGAGCTGCAGATGGTTCCCCCGGAAGCAGAAGTTTGATGATATCCAGCTACACTGACATTCTCAAAGTGATCTTTGGAATATATGTAATAACATAAGTAATAGAAATTCATGTTGATGAATGATTTTTATATGTATTAATTAGTTATATCTTATGATAATAGCTTTCCTAACTCATTCCAACTAGAATTAGAAATATATATGTGTTTGAAATTCTGTCAGTTTAAATATGTTTATAGTGTTGTAGCAATACTTAGTTTGTGACTATTTTAAAATGAAAGCACTGTACATTTTAAATTTAAGCATTACACATCTGAACCCAACATTCACATGGCATGCTGGGCTACAAAATCTTAAATTTAGCATTTTAAAAACTGGTACAATTTTCCTTCTTAAATGTCCAGGCATAATCTGGAAATTGACAATAAAGTACCTCAGTTCATGTCAAAGAGGTTGCTCCAACAAGAGTAATGTTAACATCACAGCACAGTCACATTCAAGGTCCATTCACTGGTTGTGCATACTTTATAGCTGAGCTATAAATACAAAACAACTACTGTGTTTTATGGAAAGCCTCACCTTAGGGCCTGTGTGTCAGGACCAAACTGTCCAAAGTTTAAAAACAAATAACTATCCCAGTACACAAACATCAAATAATCTATTGGAAATTTGTTTGAAATAAGGATTTACTTTACAGGGAGAGGAGAGAACAGGAGAGGAGAGAAGAGGCAAGGAGAGGAGAGGAGAGGAGAGGAAGGTAGGGGAGTGGAGTGGAGGGGATAGGAGAGGAGGGTAGAGAGGGAGAAGAAGGGAGGGGTGGGGAGTCATACTTTTCAAGAACTGTAGTGTTCTGCTCCCATGTAGTGACATTGAGCCCCAATTACAGGAGTGGCAGAGCCTCTTTTACTTCCCCTCCAATACACACACTGGTGACCAAGAAAGCTGCTTTGGACAAGACAAGCAAAAAGAAAATTAGTTACTTGCCTGTAACTTTAGTTCTCCAGTATTGGAATCTTTCATAGATTCACATGCTTGAACAGTGGCGTCGCCCCACTGCTTTCTCGCAGTGCGAGAAGGCAGAAACATAAAATGGTAAAACTACCATTTTATGTTTTTGCTTCACGCATTGCGAGAAAGCAGAAGTGCCTGGAGTGCCTGGTTGTGGGAAGGCGGGTGGGCGGTCCCGCTCGAGGGCAGGGGGGGAGTGGCTTGCCCACTGTTGTGGGTACTGACTGTTTGGTCGGCCCCAGGGCCGAACAAAGCAGTCATGCGCACTCCCCCATTTTCTCTATGTAGGCTGCTGCATGCAGCCTACATAGAGAAAATGGCCCGGCTGGGGCGCTCCCCGCTGCGCCTCACCAATCACAACGCTGCCATTGCAGCGTTGTGATTGGCTTAGGGGAGCAGGAGGAGGGAGGCTGCCTACAACGCGCCAGGTGCTGAGGCGGCGGCGCGTGAGGAAGGTACGTTTTTTTATTTTATATAAATATTATCACCCCCCCGTGTGAACCCACCAGGGCGGACGTCACCGGAGCGCCTCTGTGCACGCCGTGTGTGCATCGCGGCGCTAGATACACAAACACCACCGTCTGGGAAGGAGCCATAATACTGTATTTATAGCCCGTAGGAGCTGGTAGGCTGCTCTGACCCCCTCCTCACACCCCCGTCTGATCCTATTAAAGGTACGGGTGGGGCTAGGGGTGTCAGTGTGTCTGTGAGCGCGGTGTCTCTTTACCCTATTTGCACTGTGTGTGTCCTCGGATATAAGGCGCTTTAAATTCTAGTTACCGCGCGTGGCATTATAGATTAGGTATCTGTTATCCGGCTACAGATCCCACCTGCATTGTACACTCTAATGCCTGTTTGTGTACATTACGATGTCCTTCCATCCTGTGTGTTTACATAGTGTCAAGTGCAGTAGGGTTTGGTCTCTTGCAGCGGGATGTACACAGGACTTGTCCGTAAGGCGGCACTGTGGATAAACCCCGCAGCATACTACCAAAGGCTATGCGCAGCTGGGATTGTCCGCTTGGGACAAGTTGAGCACAGGGCTGATTGTCGATTCTGTATAACTGCGTTACCAAAAGGCTACCAGGCCCAATGGAAATGAGCCTAAGATCATTCTAAATGTAGAAAAGCAACTGCTGTTCCCTTGATGTGAAATGCACCAATCCCAGATATTTGCAAATCTGTAGTTTTGAGTAATAGGTGTAAGATTGCCAAGTATTACCATACTGACTGACACTCGCAAACTGATACTCTGATGGGTTAGGCATCCTTGCGCAATGTACTTGCCTAGAAAATATTTTCACCTCCGCCTTCGACTTTGGAACTGTCCTCCGCCGGGTTGTGTGTAATGAAGCCTGCTAATCTATTCTACTGTTAATGAATGTCAGCGAGAATCCCATGACTTGTAATCCTAGTACTCGATTATTTTCTCTGAATTCACAAACAACCTGCCCCCATACGTTGGCGAAGAGGCTGCAAAAGTACTCATTCTTCTACTGCATTTCCTCATGAGCGAACTGCCTCGCTTACCCTGCGCTACCTGATGAGAGGGCCGGCAGCACTAGACAGGTGTAGTGTCAAATTATCACAATGTTTGTTAAGCCTGTTAAAAGTTACATTTTCCCTCTACTTCTGAGAGTTTGAAAAAAGGGTTGATAAAGTGGTGTTTCAGCCAAATATACTATGCTATTATTTGGGTAATTGGATTTTAAAAACATAAAAAGAAAAGGTTACAGCTTATAGGATATAGGCATGTTTTTCCCCTGTAAAAGTAGCCTGTAGAAATACCTTAGATTTTCTAGTATAGTTAATAGAAAGCAGACTTTATCAACTTGACTGCGTTCCTGAAAAATATATTCTATTTTCCAGTTTGAAAAAAACCGTTTTTTGTGTGGCATATCAGACACCGTGTATTTTTTCAGTTTCATTATTACGAGGTCAGTCCTTTAGTAGAAAAGACAGGTTCTATGTTTGATTGCCTCTGTCATGTCTATCATTCCATCTGGGTTTGCTTTTTTCCCCGAAGGATTTAAGTACACATGATGACATTCCTTTTACAGATAACAGTCTGTGTTTTTTCTCTGCCAATTGTAAGATTACAGTGTCTGGATGCAGACCTTGCACTTCTGTAGAAAACAGGCTTTTGTATAGTTCTCACAGAGACACACGCTAAAGCACTTTTACTTATCACAGTTTGGATTTCCTTTAAATCTTTCAATCATTTGACAGCTCCTATTTGCTAATAACAAACCCCTTATAAAATTGTTTATGTCGTTCGAAAAAAATATGTTTGAGCATGCTGCAGCTTTATTTTTTATTCTTCTACAGTACTTCCTGCACATTGCACAGCAGTCTAAATTCCTTAGTAGTTTTGGGCCTTTGAGAATACTGATAATTGCAGCCGCTTTCTGCTCCTCGACTTCATGAGCTTTGCACTGCTGCAATGGTTTTAAAAGTGGGTACATCGGGTCTTTGAGCATCCCAATGTTCGTGGCAACTATATTATCATTTTCTGTCCATTACATGGCGGGGGAGATTGAATGAACCTGATCACTTCCGGAGTAGGAACAGGGTCTCTAGGATAGGCCACATATGTGGCATGGGGCTCATGGGTAAGATAGGTTCTGTCATTTCCAGGTAAGAGCTTCTGGGTCAGGCCACATGGATAATGTTACTTGCGGTTTTACTTCCAGATTAAGATTCATGCATGGCATCACTTTGTGGGCACCCTTTCATATGTGTGCACATTAGACTTCTAATGCCTGCTTGTGTGCATTAGAACGTCCTTTCTGTGTGTACAATCCTTTCATATGTGTGCACATTAGGCTTCTAATGACTGCTGGGGTGGAGAGGAGCAGACGGAAGGGAAACTTGCACCAGATCGATGGCTTTCCACGTTCCCAATTACAGGCACATGGAGGGAATTGTTTTTGCTTCATCGGGAGGTAGCTTAAGAAGAAACCCCTCAAAGACCAGCGTCCATTCTTGCACAAATCTGGTCAGTTTGAATAGGAAGCAGCGGCGACACCGTCTCCCATAGCAGCGAGGCTGGACACAGACTAGGGGACTGTGTGGGCGGAGTAAATAATTGTTGAAGGGTACTTTGATGGAATAAACATCGAGTACTGAGGTGCAGTTTTTGAGAGCAACCAGGTCCCTTCCAGTGATTACATTTTTCTATACAACGTACAGGTAAGAAACAACACCAGACTTTGAGCATTTTATTACTGCTTGAGTTATGAGAGTAACGCCTGACGTTTCGGTGCGTTACAGTGCACAGCGTGAGACCTCCTGGTTATGTGTAGTCGTCGTGGGAATAAAAAATGTGTTTTTCAGCCTCCGCAGATCCTGTCTACTAAATGCCTGTAACAAGTCTGCGCTGCCTGTGAGTGCTTAACTTCTAGTAGAGCTTGACATTCACGCTACGACCACTGCTGATGGCGTTTGCTCTCACTTTACCATAAAATGTAGTGCCCACTACAAAGTAATTGTGTTTTTGTGCAGACAGATGTATTGGTTACTCAACTCTAGTGCCATCCCATCCCCCCCATCCGAGTTTGATAAAATGCAGAGTCCCAGTACTGTGCAGCAGATGCCTTAACCTGTTGGACTAAGTTGAACATCGTGCTCCACCCCGTGCTATGACTGACCAGAGCACATCCATGGAGACCCTTCGCCTGTTCCTTGATTGCTCCTTTTGGCCTAATGTCCATCTATGTGTGTTTTTTTATAACTCCCTAGTTCATTTTGTTTCATCTTTTATTACACACTCTGACTGCCTGGGGATCGCAGGAAAAATATTCTTAAATGATCTTAGGAAGTTAAAAAGGAAAACAGTTAGTTCAGGGCCAACTGTCCAGCATTAAATTTAGTATTTGCCGAAGATGTGTTTAAAATTGTAGCGGGTGTATTAGAATTGTCAAATGGAAATATCTTTTTAGGAAAAAGAGTTACAGATTTGTTTGGGGTATGTTTGCAAGAGAAACACAGTTTTTGGCTTCAATCTACCACTTCAGTATACTCCCTCCCCCCAAACATACCAGTGCAGCTGCATTATCCAGCTTTTGTCGTTGATTGTAGGCAGGAGGCAGTTGTTTATATAGCGCTTAATAGTGGGGTTAGGCCTGCTTCTAGGTGGCACAAGTTTGGCAAATGGTTAACTGAAGCACAGGGCAGTGGCGCAGCCAGCATCATAACTTGAGTCTGTTGGTACCACAGTGGAACACTGTTGCACTGAGCATGTTTACACCTCTAGTTAGCTGCCTTAATAGTGATGCACCGGTCATGGCTTCCATCTTGTAATGGCAGTGTTTTACAGTGTGTGTGACACATCTGTGTTTCGCCACGCATGGTGCGCTCAACCTGTGTCCAACGCTGAGAAGCCCTGTCTGCATGCATGGTCAGTGCCTCAAAGCACTGCACAAAAACATATTGTTGATGTGTGAAGAGTTTTCGCAGTTCTCAACTCATTTGTTGACTTGCATAAGAGGTGTCTGAAGGAAATGCAGATATGTTTGAGAGCCTTGGAGTGAGAAATTGCTACATTCCCTAAGCGCTAGTGTCCAAGTAAATTCATCACCCTGTCAATCATGGTATTGTACATGTTCGCTTGTGGTTCTATCCAGTATGATTAAGAATAGTTGTGCTACTCCGGTACCAGTAAATTGTTGTTCATTTTAGTTCCATATTCCCAGAGCATTCTCATTATGTGTCAAACTTCTATAAGGTTTCTTAACTCCCACAACTCTAAACAGTAGTATTGACTGAGCTGTTCTTCACACCTTCTGGTTTGCTTGAAAATGCACCATTTGCCCACTCTTTTTTCAAAATGTTCTCGGGGGAAGAACCTACCCGAACCCCCAGCAGGTAGTTCGGGCTCGCTCGCTACGCTGGCTCGCCACAGTGAAGTACGACAATTGTTTTACGCCTTACCACTTTCAAATCTCACCAGCCGCCACTGTGCTTGAATCATTCCCCATCGTCGAAATGGGAGTCCCCGGTATATCAAAATAGCAATGCAAAGCTAGTACAAACTGGAACCCTAGGCCTAAGCCCATTTCAGTTTTGTAACATATCCCTCTCTTTCTGTAAAAGAGACCAAAAGAAATCCTTAGCCAATCAGAACAACCCCACCCTCTAGAACCCTCCTCAGAGAACATCAGACCTTCAGAGTTTCGCAACACTAGTGCAATAAATGTAACCATAAAGGTCCCAAAGGTTGAGCTTTCCCAGGGGAGGAGGGTGGGTCGCATGTGAATCTATGAAAGATTCCACTACTGGAGAACTAAAGTTACAGGTAAGTAACTTATTTTGTTAACTCCACTATTGAAACTTTCATCGATTCATATGTTTGAATCAGAGTAGCAGCAGTTAGGAGCACATTTTTGTTCTAAATGTCTCTGAATAAAATAAACACAGTAAAGAATAGAAGGAAAAAGCAAACTTCCCAGTATAAACTCTTAATTTCTGATAAAACAAAGCACTTAAACGATGGGCATCAAAATATAGATAAATAACAGTAACCATAACTATATAAATAGGTATCAACAAATACACTTAATGCGTATATTAGAAAAGATAAAGAATATAGAAAGAAAAAATATTACAAAAGAATGTGCAAGGTTCTTAGAAAGGAAAGGAAGGAGGGATGAGACAGAAAGCTCACTGTCATTGAAACAGGTTCCTCAGGACCGCTTGGCCCACTGCCGTATCACTGCAAAACGAGGAATCCAAGTAGTAGTGTCTGGTAAAGGTGTGGATACTCCTATAGGTTGCTGCTCTGCAGATCTCCTGGATAGGTACCCCAGCAAAAAGGGCCGCCGAGGAAGAGACTGCTCTAGTGGAGTGAGCACGGACTCTCCCCTGGAGTGGCTTTCCAGCCGCCTGATGACAGTATTGGATGGCACTAGAAATCCAGGTGCAATGCCTCGTTTAGAAAGGGGATAGCCCTTACGAGGAGCACTATATGCCACAAAGAGTTGGGGTGACCTTCGGAAGGGTTTAGTTCTGTGGAGATAGAATTTCAAACAGCGCTGAATGTCTAGAGAATGAAGGGCTCTCTCTGCTGGAATTGTAGGCCGCGGGGAAAAAATCTGAAGAACCAGAGGTTCGTTCAAATGAAAGTCCGAAGGAACTTTAGGGATGAAGAAATTAGTTACTTACCTGTAACTGCAGCTATCCAGTATTGGTATCTTTCATAGATTCACATGCTTGAATCATTGTCTGTCGTCGAAGTGGGAGTCCCACGGTAACATAAATAAAGCAGTAATTACTAAGTCTCATAGGCTATCATGGAGAGAACCATGCATTTAATAGCCTATCTACCTCCTTTTCTAAAAAAGGACCAAACTTAAATATAACCAATCAGCAACCAGCACCCTCTAGAATCTTCCCAAGAGAGGCTGTGACACTCAAATTTTTCAGCACAAGTGAGAAGAGTAATACTGTAGTGTCAGAGCAGCCTCTCCGGGGAGGAGGGTGGGTTGCATGTGAATCTATGAAAGATACCAATACTGGATAATTGCAGTTACAGGTAAGTAACTCATTTCTTATCCAGTATTGGGGCATCTTTCATACCTTCACATGCTTGAATCAGAATAGTAAGCAGTTACATACATTTAGTGAGCACCTTAGTGGATGGCGGGTAGTGCCAACAAAACTTCCCCATGTATTCACAAAAGGTATACTTTTTGAAAGTGCTGGTGCAGAGTAAAAACATATACAAGGCATTGACATGTGCAATTAAAATCTCTACTGTCTTCCAAACATGATTATATAACTTTCAAATTTACAGAATTCTTTAACATTTTCTATTGATATTGACAATAGACTAGAAGTCCTCTATTTAAAGAGGCTCACCTTAATTAAATAAGTTTCGTAGAACTGCCTGTCCCACAGCTGCGTCTGCCTGCTGTGTCGACTC
The DNA here is from genome assembly GCA_963921515.1 of Calotriton arnoldi. NCBI lineage: Eukaryota > Metazoa > Chordata > Amphibia > Caudata > Salamandridae > Calotriton > Calotriton arnoldi. The sequence continues at coordinate 24,888 of CAWUFW010023909.1, read as the reverse complement.
CAGGCAGTAATGCTGCGTGAACATATGCGTTGTTTTCCACGTTGCAGCTCTGCAGATCTTTTCCAGTGGCACACCAGCAAACATGGCAGCTGAAGTAGAGACTGCCCGGGTAGAGTGTGCTTTCACTGTTCTTGACAATGGTTTGCCAGCTTTATCGTGGCAAAATTGAATTGTGGTTGCTATCCATCTTGCAATAGAAGTTTTAGAAACCGCAGTGCCTTGGCGGCCTTGCCCGTTGGCCATGAATAGTTGATCCGGTTTGGGTATAGGCTTAGTCCTTTGCAGGTAGAATTTAAGACATCTTTTGATGTCTAAAGTATGCAGAGCTCGTTCCGCAGGCATAGAAGGATCCGAGAAGAAAGTCCTTAGAATGACAGGTTTGTGCAGGTGAAACTGAGAGGGAACCTTAGGAATACATTTTGGATTTGTCCTGAGAATAACCATTTCGTCCGTAAAGCAAAGGAACGGATGTTTTATGGTGAAGGCTTGTATCTCCCTAACCCTTGTAGTTGATGTGAGGGCTAACAAGAGAGCCACTTTCCACGTTAGGTATTTGATGTCGGCCCTATGGATGGGCTCAAAGGGTTGTTTCATCAATTGTGATAGGACTACATTCAAGTGCCACTCTGGTGGAGGAGCTCTGACAGGCGGGAAAGTACGAAACAATCCTTTCATGAATTGCTATACAATTTTTGTGGAGAATAGAGATGGGTGTTTCGGTGAGCGTCTATATCTGGAGATAGCTGCGAGGTGAACCTTAACTGAAGAATATGCCAACCCTGATTTTGCCAAGGATAGTAAGTATGGTAATATTTGTTCTGGAGCAGAGAGGTAAGGGTGCACCTTATTATGCCGACACCATAGACAAAATCGTTTCCATTTCAGTCTGTACGTCTTGCTGGTGCTAGCAGCACGAGACCTGGCGATAATTTCTTTGCACTCTTGCTCAATGGTTAAATCCTTAAATTTGAAGAATTCAGGAGCCACGCATGTAATTGAAGAGACGCTGGCTCCGGATGACATATCTGACCCTTGTTCCTGGTCAGAAGAGTTGGGGTTGGTAACAGACGAATGGGCTGGGCTTCCGAGAAGAGGAGAAGCTCTGTGTACCAGTGCTGTCGGGGCCATCTGGGGGCTATTAGAAGAAGGCAGCAGTGTTCCATCTTCAGTTTCGTGTGGACCCTGGGTATCAGTGGAATGGGGCGAAAAGTATAAGCATATATATATCCCTGACCAGCGCATTGAAAGGGTATTCCCTCGAGAATTTGGGAGAGGGAACCTGCTTGCAAAGAATCGGCATTTGGAATTGATTTGATTCGCAAACAGATCCAAGGCTGGTTTTCCCCTCACTGAAAAGATCCTGTCCAGCTGTTCTTGTTCGAGCTCCCACCCATGGCAGTTGTCTTTTGTTCTGCTCAGAGTGTCTGCCAGGGTATTCCGAAGTCCTGGCACATGTTCCGCTGTCAAGGATATCCCGTGAAATGTTAGCCAGCTCCATAGTTGCTGGGCGTCCTGTGAGAGAGATAGCGATTTGGTTCCTCCTTGCTTATTGATATAAAACATGCTTGTGGTGCTGTCCTTACGGACCAATACCGATGAACCTCTTGTTCAAGGGAAGAAGTCCTGCAGGGAGAGAAAAATGGCTTTCAACTCCAGTCTGTTTATGTGCATCTGATGCTGGGACAAGGACCATCTTCCCTGAATCTGAAGGTCTTGAAGATGACCTCCGCAACCTTCCATGGAAGCATCCGTGGTGACTATGAATTTCGGGATAACCGGCAGAAAAGAGAGACCTTGAGACAGATGTGACTTCAGTGCCCACCATCCGAATGCCTCCCTCATGCGTGGGGTGAAATTTATCACGTCGTCGAAGGATCCCGTAGTTTGGATCCATTGACATTGGAGTTCTTCTTGCAGAGGTCTCATATGCAGACGAGCTAGAGGCACTTGGTCGATTGCTGAGGAGAGCATGCCCAGTAGAGATTTGTATGTTCTCACAAAAGTGTACTTTCTTTTGGAAAGCCTGAGAGCCAGAGCTTGCAATCGGTCTTGTCTTTCCTGTGAGAGGGAAGCTTTGTTCTGAATGGTGTCCATGTCGGCCCCTAAAAACGTCATTGTCTGACTTGGAGAGATCGATGACTTTCCTTGGTTTATTGAAAGGCCCAATTTGTGAAATAGGTCCACACAATCCTCTGTAGCAGCCTTCGCTAAACGAGCCTATGGAGCTTTCAGGAGCCAATCGTCCAAGAACGGAAATACTTGATGTCCTGTGTTCCTCAAGGCGGCTGCCACTGGGGCCAGGAACTTCGTAAAAGTCCGTGGAGCCGATTTGAGGCCAAAAGGAAGGACTCGAAACTGATAGTGGGTACCAGCCACTGTGAATCGGAGAAATTTTCTGTGTTTGGGGTGAAAAGGAACATGAAAATAAGCATCCTCCAGATCCAATGAGGTCATCAAATCTCCGCTGTTGAGGCGCCGAAGGATGTCTGAGAGCGTGACCATTCTGAAAGTTTGATTTTTGAGGAATTTGTTTAGGGGCCGATTCCGATCTCGGCCGGTAGGGCTCCGAATCGGATTTGTCTTTACCGGATCTGATTCGGAGCCCTATTTCCCGACCGAATCGTACGTGCGTCCGGGCGAGCGAGTACGATGCGTGCGCTCGCGAAATCTCCGACCGACTCGTTCGCAGGACCCGACCGCTCCGACCGACTCGCACGGGGACGACTCGCACTGCGCAATGGAGACGTTCCCCGGCCGGGTAAGTATGATGCGCACCTCGACCGCTCCGACCGACTCGCGCAGTCCGGCTCCAAGGAGCTGTCGGAGCCGCACTTTGACGGTCCGTGTCGGACCGCCCTGGAAGCGTAGGCACGCGAGTCACACACAGGGGGGACCCATGGGTCCCCCCTACATGTGCATGTATGGCGCGACCCGCATCGACGCGAACACCCTGTAGGGGGTGCCCTTGTTCGCGTCGTGCCCATTGAGTCAATGGGAGCCCGTGTACGCGTCGTACGACTGGCTCCCATTGACTTCAATGGGAGTCCGACCAAATCGAGTCCGATGGCATACGCGTGCATCGTACTCGTTCGGTCGGGCTGCTAGGGTCCGATTCGGTCGGAAATCTCTCCGGGTCCGGCTCGGTCGGGGAGATTTCCGGCCTGAATCGGAATCGGCCCCAAAGTCTTCTGAGGTCTAAGATAGGTCTCCACTCTCACGATTTTTTGCAAATAAGGAAGAAACGGGAGTAGAAACCTTTCCTTCTCTGAAGTATAGGAACCCTTTCTATTACTCCTTTTTCTAGCACAATCTTTGCTTCCTGTTTGAGTAAGTGAAGACGAGGGGGGTGCAATCCCCTGGGTGGAGTGTTTGGTGGGCACTTGGTAAATTCTAGAGTGTGGCCATAAGATATGAGGTCCAATACCCACTTGTCTGTTGTAATATCACGCCACTGACTGATATGGTTGGAAATGTTCGCACCTGTTGAGGGGGAGTGAAACGTAGCTGGTACCCTGTTGAGATCACTGTTTGTGACCTGAGTCGCGTGCTTGTGATGCTGGTTTTCTGCGAGAGCCCTGCCTGGAGAAACCAGCTGTTGTTGGCTGTCGATAGGACTGTTGTTGTTGGTATCCCTGACGATATTGTGGCTGGAAGGATTGGTAATTCTGGTTATGCTGGAAGCTTCCTCTATAGCTTGAAAAGCCACGACCTCGAGCTCCCCGAAAAGGCACCTTACGGTACTGTAGGGTACCTAATGCTTTAGCGGTGTCTGTATCTGTTTTTATTGCCAGGAGAGCTTCGTCTATGTGTTTTCCGAATAGACTATCTCCATCATAAGCCATATCCAGTATTTCTGACTGTACTTCAGGGCGAAAGGACGTTGCTCTAAGCCACCCTTGGCGTCTTAAAACAGCCGCATCAGCCAGTTGTCGAAAGCTCGCAGTGGCTATATCCAAAGCACAGTCTATAATTTCGGCCGCTGTGCGTTCTCCTTCCGCCAGGACCTTATTAAATTCCTCCTTGTTTTCTTCTGGAATAAAACCGCTCATGGCTCCAATATCGGACCACATTTGGCGATCGTAGCAGCCCAGAATGGCTAGCGCATTAGATGCTCTGATAGTGATTGCGGACATTGAGGAGAATCTTTCAACAATGGAGTCCAAGCGACGACCCTCCTTATCTGGTGGAGTCGATATGGGGGTAGACGGATTTTTAGATCTCCTGTGGGCCGCTTGGGAAATCACAGAGTCTGGTTTGGGATGACCTGTAAAACATGCAGGGGAATCCTCGGGTGCCCTGTATTTTTTGTCAAGTCTCTGCAGCACCGGCACTACAGAAGCTGGTGTCTTCATCACTTTAATTCCCTCCTGCCAGATAAAATCCATAATGGGTATTGATCTTATTGATTTTCTTGATTGTTCTTTAAAATCATAAAGAAAACAATCCGATTGTTTGACAATAGTGAGCAGATGAAATCTGGCCGTAGCCCTGTCCATCAGGTTATGAAACCCTCCAATATCCTCTAGAGGTGAGTCCGAAGGACGACGTCAGTACCACATATTCATCCCATTCATCCGCTGGAGGAGGCGGATCATTAATTTCTCCCTCTTCAGGCTCTTCCTCAGAAGTGGTTGGGTTCTCTGTAGGCGGCATAGGGATTATAGGACGTGGTGTAACCCTAGGTGTAGTGGGAGGAGGTAGTGGTGGTGACATTGGTGCTACAGGTGGAGGTGGTGGCACCGTAACTTGCTCCTCTTTAGGCGGAAATCTCTGTTTGTAGTCCGCTAGCATGGCCTGAAGGTCTTGAATTAGAGACGAAGGCAGCTGAGCAGGTTCCTGCCTCAGCTGTTCAAAATACCTGAAATGATGGTATTGTGTTGGAAGAACTGGATAATGCTGGTAATATTGTTCCTCATCAAAATAGTTCTCATCCTCCTCCTGACACTTGACATTTAATTCGGAGGGACTATGAGCTGTCCCAAATGGACCATTGTCATCTGTTTCCTCCATGTCTAAAGGATGACTAGGAACCAAAGGTGAAATCTTTGGTGTCTGGAAATCAGGCTGCAGTGACAGTCTGGGCTTTGTAAATGGAAGCGGAGTCGACGGGCCCGTCGACGGTGGAATCGAAACTGTCGTCACTGGCAAAATATTCGATGATGCCATTGTCGAGGCCGTCGATGGTGGAATCGTCGTTGATGGTGGAATCGTCGTCGACGGTGGTGTCCTCGTCGATGGTGGGTGTCTCGTCAACGATGGAGTCGACGTCGTCAGTGAAGCTTTGGTTGACGATGGAACTCTCGTCGACTGTGAAGTCTTAGTCGACGGTGGAGTTTTCGTCGACGCTATCATCAATGACAAAGGTAATGCCGACGGTATCGGGCTTCTTATACTCGCCGTCGATGGTCTCGACGAGTAGAGGGTAGTCGTCGTCGACGTTGCTGAAGTGATAGACGTCGACGCTGAGACTGACGTCGATAAAGATTTGTGGCCAGGTTTGCGTCTAGAATGTCCTGTCTCCTTAGAAGTCCCAGAAGAGTGAGGCGAACTTATCTCTGAGGAGACCTTAGGCTGTTTCTCCTTTTAATGAGATTCTCTGTTCAAATGGGAGGTTTTTGGGTGTTTCCTGCCCTCCTCAAGCTGACACTCAGGCGGCCTGGGCCTCTTATGTGATTTAGAGGAAGTGTCGCTCTCTTCACCTGATGATTCTCCTCTCAGCCAGAGTAAAAGTCTTCCCTCTCTGTCTCTGAGAGTTTTGTTTGAAAAGGTGCGGCAGATTTTTCATTGTTTTGCCTCATGATGAGGATAGAGGCAATATAAGCAATCCTTATGGGTGTCATCAATATGCACCCTCTTCTTTCCACAGGACTTACAAGGTCTAAATAGTCCCTTTCTATCAGACATTGTCTATAAAAGTAAGAAGTATGACTTATCTGAGAGAAATTGTAGAAGAACTGAGCAAAGCTCAGGGAGACTCCTTTCACACACGACGTGCGGTGAAAATCTGAGGGTCACAGCCTCTCTTGGGAAGGTTCTAGAGGGTGCTGGTTGCTGATTGGTTATATTTAAGTTTGGTCCTTTTTTATAAAAGGAGGTAGATAGGCTATTAAATGCATGGTTCTCTCCATGATAGCCTATGAGACTTAGTAATTACTGCTTTATTTATGTTACCGTTGGACTCCCACTTCGACGACGGGGAATGATTCAAGCATGTGAATCTATGAAAGATACCCCAATGCTGGATAACTTGGGGTTGGTACGTTACATTGCTCTGTCATCTTTGAACTGAAGAACAGGCTCCTGGATAGTGAGGGCCTGCATTTCACCAACCCTTGTTGCAGAGGTTAAAGACAGAAGAAGAGCCACCTTCCATGACAGATATTTTTAACTCCGCCTTGTAGATAGGTTCGAAGGGATGCTTCATGAGTTGAGCCAAGAAGACCACATTAAGGTGCCAGAGTGGTGGAGGAGGTTTGATCAGAGGAAAAACTCTAAAAAGTTCTTTCATAAACTGTTTGATTATTCTCGTTGACCATAAAAGAAGGGCCTGAAGATGTTCTTCTGAAACGTGAAATGGCTGCGAGATGAACTTTAATAGATGTGTGAGCCAGGCCAGCTTTGGCCAATGAGGGGAAGTAAGGAAGAATCTCATGAGCTGAAGAAGAGAAAGGGTGACCGCCCGATTCCTGGCACCAGAGACAAAACCTCTTCCATTTCATCAGATATGTTCTGCTAGTACTCTGAGCCCGGGCGTGGTAAAGAATGTCCTTACACTCGTGGACAGACTCAGGTGATCGAACTCTCTGTGTTCAGGAGCCATGCCAATAATCGAAGTGATTTGGGGTTCGGATGCAGCACTTGGCCCCGGGACATCGTCAGTAACGATGGGATGGGATCCAAGAGAATCGGCTGCATCTCCGAGAGAAGAAGGAGCTCTGTGTACCAATACTGGCGTGGCCAAGATGGAGCTATGAGGATCATCCTACAAGGCTCTGTATTCATCTTCATGAGAAGTCTCGGCAGAAGAGGAATGGGAGGAAAAGCATAGGCAAAGGCGCCTGACCATGCCATCGAAAACGCATTCCCCCAGGATCCTGGATGGTGATGCCAGCTTGCAAAGTATCAGCATTTCCTGTTCTCCAGCGTTGCGAATAGGTCTATGGATGGCTTGCCCCACAGCCAAAAAATGCTGTCCAGAGTTTCCTGATGCAGTTCCCACTTGTGGCACGTAGACTTGAGCCTGCTGAGAGTATCCGCTGTTGCGTTGAGATTCCCTGGAAGGTGTTCTGCTGTTAGCGAAACCCCATTCTGGATCGCCCACTCCCAGATTCCTTGAGCTTTCAGTGACAACAGACGGGACCTTGTGCCCCCCTGTTTGTTGACATAATGCATCGCCGTCGTATTGTCCGTCCTGATGAGAACTGATGAGTTTCCTATTCTTGGAAGGAATGCTTGTAGGGCTAGGTGAATTGCCCTTAGTTCCAGCAAATCGATGTGGAGAAGATGATGATGTTGCTGCCAACGGCCACTGATACAAAGGTCTTGTAAGAATGCTCCCCATCCTTCCAGAGATGCATCTGTGGTTATTACTCGTGGAGACGGGGATGCCAGAAAAGAGAGACCTTATGAAATGTTTTCCTGGTGGGTCCACCAAGAAATGGCTTACAGCATAAGTGGAGTCACCTTGATGATATCCTCGAAAGACCCACTCACCTGGCACCAGTTGTTCTTAAAGAGGCCGCATCCTCAGCCTGCAGAAGGGAATCAGGGGGATGCAGGATGACATGGACCCCAGGAGGGACTTGTAAAGGTGAACTGAAAGTGACCTGTTTCTTAGGAAGGGTTGGCTTGCCTTTCTAGCGATGGAAATGCTTTGTTGAGAGACATGCCCAATATGGCTCCCAGGAAGGGTGTAAGTTTGATTTCTCCCTGTTTAGGGTAAGACCCAGACTTTCAAAAAGACATGTGCAGGCTGTCACGGAAGCCCTGTCTGCCACCATGGAAGGAGCTTTTATCAACCAATCGTCCAAGTAGGGAAACACTTGGTGATGTTGTCTTCTGAGGAAAGCCGCTACTGGGGCCAGACACTTCGTAAATATCCTTGGCACCGATATGAGGCCGAAAGGTAGAACTTTGAATTGATAGTGGCTCCTGGCTACAGTAAAGAGAAGAAACTTTCTGTGCGATGGATGAATGGGAACATGGAAATAAGCGCCCTGTAGGTCTAGAGTGGCCATGAAATCTCCTGAATTTAGAAGCAGAAGTATGTCCTGTAAGGAAACAATACAGAAGGACTACATTTTTTAGATAGGTGTTGAGCGCCCTTAAGTCTAGGATAGGCCACTACTTTTCGAAAGCCTTCCGTACCAAAAAGAAACAGGAGTAGAACCCTTTCCCTCTCTGGGATGATGGAACTGGTTCTATTGCCCCCTTTTGTAACATCATTCAGGCTTCTAGGCGCAGGAGATGTAGATGCTTTATCGCCTGTAAGCGAGGTCGAGTGGATGGAGGAAGTTGAATAAACTCCAATGTATGAACGATGTTGAGCACCCATTGATCCGTTGTTATCTTTTGCCAATTTTGTATGCCCAAAGAAATCCTTTCCCCAACAAGCACCTGGTGTTGGGAAGGAATAGTAGCCGGAGCCTGAAAGTTGTTACAGTCAACGTGAGGAATCCTTTCCCTGTCATCCTGCTCTTCCTCTGGGTGCTGACTTGGGATAGGCCGCATATTGAGATTGCTGCTGAGTGTATTGCGGACGATAAGGCTGTGTAGACGAGGTGTATGAGGGAAACCTGTACTGCTGGTATCCACCTCTATATGAGGACAGACCTCTTCCCCGAACTCCGCGAAAGGGAACCTTACGGTACTGGAGTGTCCACAATTTGCCGTCTTAGTGTCCTTTTTTATGTCCTGAGAGCCTCCTCAATGTGTTTGCCCAAAAGGGCCTCTCCGTCAAAGGGAAGATCAAGTATTTTATTCTGATCTTCCGGACTAAAAGACATTGTTCTGAACCAACCTTGTCGGTGTAAGACTGCTGATCCTGCCAGAGATCGAAAGGCCGTCGTAGCGATGTCCATCACGCAGTCTATGACCTCCGAGGAAGCCCTCCCACCCTCCTGGAGGATTTTCTGGGTGTCAGACTTACTTTCATCTGGGAGTTGGTCAATGTTAGGAGATAGATCGCACCACATCTGCCGATCATAATGACCTAAAATCGCTAGAGCATTAGCTGCTCTAACCATCAATCCTGACATTGAAGATAACCGTTTGCCTACGTTGTCAAGGCGCCTGCCTTCCTTGTCCGGAGGTGTAGTGACTGGAGCAGCCAGATTCTTGGAATTCCGTTGAGCCGCCTGTGATATTACCGAGTCTGGCTTTGGGTGACCCACCAGGCAAGCCGGGCTATCTTCTGGGGCCTTATACTTCTTCTCCAGTCTTGGAAGAACAGGAACCACTGTGGCTGGGTTCTTCATAACTTTAAAGCCCTCCTCCCATAAATAACCAACAATGGGGATGGCTCGCACTGATTTTCTAAACGGCTCCTTAAATTCATACAAAAAGCAAGTCTGCGAAGTTGGCATTGGCAAATCGCACCTTTTCCAGAAGATTGTGAAAACCACTGATGTCCTCCGGTGGAGATTCTATAGGAACCGGTGAGGGTGAAGATGGTGTGGGAATTATGCAGTCGTCCCAGTCCCTGTGCGTATCTGGTCGTCATCAGAGGTGTCCTGACACTGAACAGGAGGTGGCATTGATGGTGGCACAGTGACCGTCTGTAACAATGGTACTGCCTGAGGAGTGGAAGGCACTGAGTGGTGTCTTGGAGGCACTACAGTGTGTTCCGGAACGGAAGAAGGCACTGGAAATCTCCTTTTATAGTCCAATAACATGAACTGTAATCAGAAAGTAAAGAGGATGGCATACAGACCATATCCTCCTGATACTGTTGGTGGTAGTCCTGAGGAGGATCGTAGTAGTGTTCTCCTTCATAGCCTTCTTCTAAATCTTCCTCCTGGCACTTGACATGCAACTCTGAAGGGCTGTGGGCGTAACCGAAGAGGCCATCATCCTCAGAATCCTCTTCCTCCAGGAGATGAGAAGGTAACAGAGGGGTCACCTCACTAGGTAAAGTGACTTCTGGAGTTAAGTGACGTGTTCTCTCTTTTTCCGCAGGAATTTTCTATCTCGTCGACGAGGTTGTCGATGGCGCCGCCAACGATGACGTCGGTGGAGCCACTGTCACTGTCGACAAGGTTGAAGGTAAAGAATATACCATCGCAGTTAAAGCCCTCGATGATGTCGTCGTTGCTGTCGTCATCGCTGTTGTTGTTGTTGCCGTCATTACTGCCGTCATCGCAGTCGATGTAACCGTCGGCGGAACTGTAATCGTCGATGTCTGCGGCGCTCTAGGCAACGATCCCGTCTTCAGAGGAGGCATTGTCAGAGACTGACCCTTGGCTGTGAGAACCTTGCTCCGCGTCGTCAACGATGATGATGAATTCTTCGTCAACGGTACCGTCGACGACGATGATTTTTGGGATGGTTAAGACTTTGTCGATGGTTTCTCCTCAGAAGGGACAGAAGAAGGCTTCTTAAAAGTTCTTCTCCCCTCAGGAGGGGTTGAAGGTGGCACAGAGCTTGCCTTTTTCACACTGCTGTCTCCTTAGAGATGTCCTTTCCTCTCCTTTTCACCTCAGTGAGGAGATTTTGTAGGACTAAGCCTGTAAGACCCATGGGTGGTCTTTTTTGAGGCTTTATGAGAGCGCTCCTCAGAAGAATGGGGGTCAGATTCTCCCCTCTTGTGAGATCTTCTGGAAGATGACGACGATGACGCCTCATCACTCTCCTCACTGGACATAGGGTCTCTCCTGGATTTCAGCTTCTGGAACCAAATGAGAAGTTGCCCCTCACGATCCCTCAGAGTTTTAGTGGAGAAGGTACGACATACCTTACAATCCTTGGCTTTGTGGTCAGGATACAGGCAGTAGATACAGTCTTTATGAGGGTCATCCACGTGGAGTCTTTTCTTGGAGCAGGTGGCACAAGCTCTAAAGAGACCATTTTTTTCCTTGTCTGACATCAGGAAAAGTAGATAAACAAAGTTCCAGTATATAGCTGAAGTAAAGGTGTAGGAAACAAGCTTGCAAGAGAATAATATAAGAAAAAACTGAGCAGAGCTCAGTGGAGACTTCCTAGCACAACGTGCGGTAGAAAATCTGAAGGTCTGAGGTTCTCTCAGAAGGGTGCTAGATGTTGGGGTTGTTCTGATTGGCTAAGAATTTCTTTTGGTCTCTTTTACAAAAAGAGAGGGATATGTTACAAAATTGAAATGAGCCTAGGCCTAGGTTTCCAGTTTGCATTAGCTTTGCATTGCTATTTCGACATACCGGGGACTCCCATCTAGACGACGGGGAATGAGTCAAGCATGTGAATCTATGAAAGTTCCAATACTGGAGTAAGTTCCTCTTTTCCTGGGTGATTTTCTCCCTAGGTATGCTGGCCCAGTAATACCGAACCAGCATATGGAAATGGAAGAATCAGGGTTTGAGAACATATTTCCACCTGCTGGGCATGATGGGATACTGGTGGTGTCTGGGCCCTTAAAGACACAGACACTGTTTTTACACTCACATAATGGCAGCCTAAAGGGCTACACTGACCTTGCATCCTTCATATTTCTACTTGTACAAAAAGGTTTTGTGAAAGAGATTTAAGCATTCTACTAGAGTATTTGTCTTTAAATATACATATACGTGGGTTTTCTTTACCATTTTTTAAGTACATTCTGAAGAATTTGACCATTATAGACTTCCTTTTAGGCTGCACAATGTTCTTCAGTGTTTCTATAGGTCTTTCTGAAGAAAGGTGAACTACTACGCTTAAGAAGACATACTATGAAAAAGTGCTCCCGGATCCCCGCATGGGAGCGGGACTATTCAAGTGCTTATGACTATCAATGGAGATCCCCTGAGAGAGAACTAGAACATCACTTTGAAGTTCTAATTTAGTGTTTGTGAGAACACAATGGGTCAAGAGGAACCCTGACACTTCTGCCTCTTTTTGCACCATCTCCGCCTGCAATAAGGTCCAAACTAACCCAATGTCATGCAGAGACATTTCTAACGTGTTTTCAACAGGAGAACAGGCCTAACAGGAGTTGTCAGGAAAAACGTGAGTGCAGCTTTAGATTTAAGCATTACACATCTGAACCCAACGTTCACAAGGCATGCTGAGCTACAAAGTGTTAGATTTAGCATTGTAAAAACTGGTACAATTTTCCTTCTTATATGTCCAGACATAATATGGACATTGACAATGAAGGTACCTCAGTTCATGTCATAGAGTTTGCTCCAAAAAGAGTAATGTTAACTTCACAACACAGTCACATTCTCGGTCCATTCACTAGTTGTGTATACTTAATAGCTGAGCTATAAATACAAAACAACTGCCATGTTTTATAGAATGGCGCACCTTAGGGCCTTTGTGTGAGGACCAAACTGTTAAAAGTTTAAGAAATAGTTACTACAGAGAGCGTTATACATTGAATCACAAGCTGAGGAATGCAGTGTGCAGGAAACTAGCAGGAAGTGCCCTAATCTGATATTCCTCACTCAATAGCATTCATTTAGTAGTCTAGTTGAAAGGTACTTTGAGAAACCTCATAGTCTTTATGAATTTACTGAATAGTTGGATTCTGCCCTCACTGTTGGATTCAGACCATTCCCTAGTTTCCAGCCTTTCACTCTTCGTATTCCGCTACATCAAGTTACCTAAAATCTGTAAAATAATCTGATGTAATTTAAGTGACTGTTTATTCCTGGTTGGTGTGTAACATGGGCAACATTTTGCATCCATCCTAGACTTTTCATACAATAAGCTGCATGAACAGTACAAAGATCTTTAAAGATCTTTAAACTTGAGTCTCACTTGAACACACATCTAATGAAGTTTTTTTAATGCTAGTCTTGTGGGCATGCATTCAGATAGACAGGATAAATTTGGCTGCCTGTTACTGTAATTGTTGCAATTTTTTTTGTTCACTTTTTTAGCATCTCTAGAATAGACTACTGTGGCATTTCCCCCTACATCACGCGCATCTTAACTGGTGCTAGTTCCAAACTTAAACCTTGATGGTAGAAATTTCAGATGTGGAGTTTGCCGGCGATCCCTCCAATGTGAAGAATGCATTTTCTTTAAATTAAATTAAGGCACCTGACTTCCATCTCAGATAAGTACTTTTCATATTTGCTACAGTAGTCTAGCTGTGCCATTACGAATTATCTTGTCAATTGTACATGATCGGTGAAGTGGAGCAGGGAAATGATTGATTGTGGTAAGAACAGTTGCTGGTTAACACCCTTGACTACAGCATCATTTCGAGAGAAAAACGACATGTCAATATCAATCATGACCCCTAGCTTATTTTCCTTCTACAGTGCAGGTGGTTGGGGACCAGATTCAGTTTCCTTTCGAAGGGTATGTTCCAATAAGCATAACAGTCTTGGTCTTTGTTTCATTTTAGCAATGGAAGACTTCTTACATTCAGTGGTATTCATGACTAAGTCAGGTTATGATTTTGTTTCAGCCTTCCTGGAAATTATCCAATCAGTTGGATGTCTGGGTGTTACCACCATATGTTTGAAAGTGTTCTCCACCTTGGCCAAGCTTTGTATGCATAAGAGCAACCAATATTGTCAGTGTGCCGAGCCTTGCAGTACTTCCCAGGACACGTGCAGAGCAGATGATTTAGCAAATTAATTTGTACTCATTGGCTATGGTCTCAGAAGTAGGACTGAATCCAATGTTGAGCTCTCCTGATTATCCTTGCTTGGTCATGGAGTCTATTCAATATTTTCATAGGATGAATTGTGTTGCCTGCCACTACAAGGTTAAACAGTAGCAGAACTGAATGCCATCTTTATTCACTGAAGGGAGAATTTCATCTCAGATATTAGCCAATATAGTTTGAGTGGGCCTAACGCCGCGTGAGGGTCTAATGCCTGACCGGTAATCATGTAGAAGATCATTTATACCACACAGTTTTGTTCTTTTTTTAAGGATTTTGTCCGGAAAAAGCAGTCTACAGTATGAGGAGTACTTGATCAGGATGTTTGAGCAATCCCTCTCTGCTCATGTACTTCTGAGCAAGAGAAAAATGGGTGCAGTATTGCAGAGTTCTCAATTATTGTAGGTCACAGCGTATCCCACTTTTCCTACACCTCAGCAATTGCATAGTGTTCTCTTGCTAAAAGTTACAGGGTGCCAGTAACTCATTCGTATTTAAATGAATGTATACCTTGCCAGTACTGTGAAACAGTGTCATGTGGCTAAGTCATTAGTTCTTTGTAAGCGAGTGCATACCTTGCTTAGCTTTTTCTTGAGTGACCGAACATCAACATCAATAATACTAGTGTATAACATTTTTGTGAAAGACCACATTTTCACGCACAAATCCAACTGGCAGAGATCTTAGCAAACCTCACACAGTTTTTGTACTTTATGTGAGAAATACTCAGGTGCATGAGAAAAAATCTTTACAAGCCAGTGCCAAAAGCCAAAAACCTAGGAGTCATTGTGACACCAAGCTGTCCTTTGAAGCACAGATCAATTCCACCACCTCTGCTTGCTTTTTTATCCTTAAAAGTCTCAGGAAAATACTTCCTTCAATTCCATTAGAACTAAGGAAAACCGTGGTATCTGCATTGATATCATCGAGGTTGGATTACTGCAATGCTCTATTCACCAGCGTCTCAAAACGCACTATGCAAAAGCTGCAGATTGTTCAAAACGCTGCAGCTAGAGTACTCCTGGGTATCCACAAATTCGACTCTGTGACCACAGCTTTACTTCATCTACACTGGCTGCTGGTAGCAAAGCGGATCCAGTTTAAATCTCGCTGCATTACATTTAAATCTTTGAACAATCTGGGGCCAATGCAGTTGGCAAGTTATCTCAAACCATACATTCTTGCAAGGTCTCTCAGGTCAGCTGAGCTCGGGAATCTTGCTGTCCCTAGAGTAAGAAGGGCCAGGTGGGGTGGTAAGAGCTTCACCACCACAACAGCTAAACTGTGGAACTCACTACCAACCACACTCAAAAAAGAGACCAACCTGCAAAAATTTAGAAAGCGTCTTAAAACTTGGCTTTTCAAGGCATAATATCCAGCACTCTTGGGTCGAATCTGCTTGTTCTAAGGGTAGCGCCTAGACACCTGAGGGTATTGTTGCACTTTATGAAACCATCATCATCATATTGCTAGATGAATCTGTGTCATGTGGCAAATCTTGTTCAAGCCTGATCTTTCCCCTCACAAATCATGGTTTGCATATGTGCTATTTAAATTAGCACAAGTGAACCGAATAAGAATACTAACTCCCAGGATTCATTAAATTATTAAATGAAAGCCCAGGACTGGAAAGTAGGTGTCGTGTGAAATTAATGCATATGTTAATCCTTTACAAGGAGATACAGGAAGGCACATCAAAGTCATTTTGCATGCCATGTAAGAAGTCTTACTTGGGTTGCCCAGAGCTGCACCACCAGAGCCTTGGACTGCAATTCTTCATCCACCCCCAGGCTCTGCAAATGCTTTAGATAGTTTTCCAGCCAGGAGCTTCTATTTTCTTTCAAATTCAGCTTCTTAATAGACAGCAGTCCCCAAAGACGTTTCCTGGCACTGTCCAAATTTCTTGTCTCCTCTGTATAGAAAGAAAAACAGATGTTTAAACCATAAAATAGATAGAACTCACTACTCTACCTCCAAGACTAACAGTTCAAAGCATTTACCAATTACAGAAAATAAAACATGGTTATATACAGGAGTCCCAAACATGTGCAAACCAATGAAAAAGTAGGTGAATATGAGCTCTCTCTTTAAGCATGAGGCCCAGGCCTCCTTGACAAGTTCTGCATATTACTGAGTGTCATACGAGGCACAGGAAAGTGTGCATAAAAATAAATCCATCCATAAGGCTTATGCAGTTCTCATGTTTTTGCTTAAACTGTCTATGACTGATTCATTTTCACAGTAATTGTGGTTCCCACCAATCGTTTTACTTCGATGCTACATACAGCAGTCGAAATACTACGAAAAACTAATTTAGGAAGGGATATTGCTCGACCTTGATATTAAGAGCCCACCACACAGTCATGGCAGTGTAAATGAAATAAGGAACAAAAAATCATAGCGGTTTAAAGCTTGTGTCCTTTAACCCCTTGACCGCGATCGGAATTCCGCTCGTATGCTGGACATTCCGATCGCGGGTGGGGTCGTGACGAGCTCAGCTCGTCATGCGCACAGCGCGTCCGCGCAGCATGACGAGCTGAGCTCGTCACGAGCATGGAAGGGGTTAACTAAAGTTAAAGCACATAGAAACCTTTGCAGACCATGAGCTGCTATTGTGAGTCCACTTTTTGTGAAACTATTACTAATCAATTTTAGTGTAGAAGATAAGTAAGAAATAAGTTACTTACCTCTAATTGCAGTTATCCAGTATTGGAATCTTTCATAGATTCACATGCTTGAATCATTCCCTGTCGTCGAAGTGGGAGTCCCACGGTACTAAAATAAAGCAGTATGAAAAATGTCCATAGGCTATCATGGTATTAGGCCATGAATTTAAGGGAAACAGCCGTAACATCACATGCGTTACATCGCATGCTTTTACAACGCGGTCGTTACAACAACCGCGTTGTTACAACGCGAGCCATTACATCGCAAGTCGCAACGACTTGCTGTAGGTGGCGCACTGGTGTTGGATTTACAATCCAACACCTTCCCTGCTGTTGCGCAAACTGGAGTAGAAATAGTATATTATACTATTCCTAAGTCCAGGGCGCCCCTACAGCAAGTCGTTGAAACGACTTGCGATGTAATGGCTCACGTTGTAACAACGCGGTCGTTGTAAAGACTGCGTTGTAAAAGCATGCGATGTAATGCATGCAAACTAACAGTATATATTCGAATTTAATAGCCCATCTACCTCTTTTTTTAAAATAGGACCAAACTAAACTTTAGATACAACCAAACAATAGCTAGCACCCTCTAGAACCTTCCCAAGAGAGGCTGAGTCGTTCAGAATTTCCAGCACAAGTGTGGATAGGTAATACTGAAGTATGAGGGGAGCCTCTCAGGGCCAGAGGGTGGGTTGCATGTGAATCTATGAAAGATACCAAATAGTGGATAACTGCAGTTACAGGTAAGTAACTTATTTCTTATCCAGTATTGGGGTATCTTTCATAGATTCACATGCTTGAATCAGAATAGCAAGCAGTATTATAACAACTGTAAGTACCCTTAGTGGATGGTGGGTAACATTAACATCACATGAAAATATCAATATCAATGCATATCTCCATGAATACAGTCATGCATATACATATGTATGTAAAATTTATAGAGACACAGAATAAACATTCTTATGAACAACACTGAATAAGTAAATGTTTTAAATAATCAGTCAGTAAAATTCCATATTTGAAAACACAGGTAATCTTAATCATAAATAAACACCTCTATTGAAATAGGCTCACCTTATTGGAATAAATGGCGTAACACTGCCTGTCTTACGACTGCGTCACTATGCGGCATTAAATCCAGGCAGTAATGCTGCGTGAACGTGTGGGTGCTTTTCCACGTTGCAGCCCTGCAGATTTTCTCCAGTGGAATACCTGCAAACATAGCAACCGAGGTAGAGACTGCTCTTGTGGAATGCGCTCTTACCTCCATTGCCAAAGGTTTGCCTGCTTTGTCATGGCAGAATTGTATTGTAGCTGCAATCTATCTGGCAATTGTCGCCTTAGTAACTGCGGTGCCTTGACAACCTTGCCAATAAGCTACGAAAAGTTGGTCAGTTTTGCAGATGTTCCTAGTCCTTTGCAGGTAGAATTTAAGACACCGTTTAATGTCTAGAGTATGCAGAGTCAATTCTGCTGACGTAGCCGGATTGGGAAAGAAAATTCTGAGAATAACAGGCTTGTTTAGTTGGAATTGTGACGGAACCTTAGGGATGAATTTAGGATTCGTTCTGAGAACCACAAAGTCATTTGTGATGCGTAGAAAAGGTTGCTAGGTAGTCAAAGCCTGTACTTCACTGACTCTCCTGATGGATGTTAGAGCGAGGAGAAAAGCAACCTTATATAGGAGAAATTTGATGTCTGCCCTATGGATGGGCTCAAAAGGTTGCCTCATCAGTTGTGACAGAACAACATTGAGATGCCACTCCGGAAGAGGAGCTCACACCGGAGAAAAGGTTCGGAAGAGCCCTTTCATGAATTGCTTTACAATTCTGGTGGAACAAAGAGAGGAAGTCTTAGGTGATCGTCTGTATCGACCTTTATTGATGAGTAGACCAGGCATGATTTAGCCAGGGAGAGTAGGTATTGTAGGATTTGCTCTGGAGTAGCGAGGTATGGATGCAAATTGTTTTGATCACACCAATGACAGAATCTTCTAATTCATTTTAATCTGTAAGTCTTGTTGGTGCTCTCTGCTCGAGACCTGGCGAGAATATGTTTACATTCTTGTGTTATGGTCAAATCCCAAAACTCATTGAATTCAGGAGCCACGCATGCAATTGAAGACATGTTGGCTCCGGGTGACATATCTGGCCCCCATTCCTGGTTGGAAGAGTTGGCGTTGGGAGAAGGTGGATAGACTTGGCCTCTGAGAGGAGGAGAAGCTCCAAAAACCAGTGTTGCCTTGGCTATCTGGGGGTGATCAGTAGCAGGCAACAGCGTTCTGCTTTCAGTTTGGTGAGTACTGTGGGAATCAATGGAATGGGGGGAAGGCGTAGGCATATATCCCGAACCATCGCATCGAAAGGGCATTCCCTCGTGATCCTGAGAAAGGGAATCTGCTGGCGTAGAACCGGCATTTGGTATTGTTGTTCATTGCAAAGAGGTCCAATGCCGGTTCCCCCCACCGTGAGAATCCTTTGTCCAGTTGACACTGGTTTAGCTCCCACTCATGGCAACTATTCTTTGTCCTGTTGAGGGCATCTGCTGGTGTGTTTCAAAGCCCTGGGACATTCTCGGCTTTCAGGGATATTCCATGATCTGTTAGCCAATTCCAAAGTTCTTGTGCTTCCTGAGATAGAGTTGGAGATTTGGTTCCTCCCTGCTTTTTGATGT
Organism: Calotriton arnoldi; assembly: GCA_963921515.1. Classification (NCBI taxonomy): domain Eukaryota; kingdom Metazoa; phylum Chordata; class Amphibia; order Caudata; family Salamandridae; genus Calotriton; species Calotriton arnoldi. The sequence continues at coordinate 5,754 of CAWUFW010023909.1, read as the reverse complement.
AAAACATGCTTGTGGTGTTGTCCATACGGACCAGCACTGAGGATCCATCTATCCGAGGGAGGAAAGCCTGCAGGGAGAGGAATATGGCTTTGAGTTCTAGCCTGTTGATGTGCATTAGTCATTGGGATGAGGACAGTTTCCCTTGAATTTGGAGGTCTTGTAAAAGGCCTCCCCAACTCTCCATAGAGGCATCTTTGGTGATGATAAAGTCTGGAACCCAAGGTAGAAATGAGAGGCCTTGTGAAAGATGTGACCTTAGGCCCACCATTTGAACGCGGCCCTCATGCATAGAGTGATAGAGATCACGTCTTTGAAGGATCCCGTTGCTTGCATCCACTGAAGGTGAAGCTTTTCTTGCAGTGGTCTCATGGGACGGTAGTTTCCTGCAAGAGCCTTGTCTGGAGAAACCAGCTGCCGATGGTTGTCTTTATGTTGGTTGCTGGTAACCTTGTTGATACTGTGGCTGGTAGGTCTGGTACTGCTGGGTGCATTGGTAAGCACCTCTAAAACTGGAAAAAACCCACCCATGCGCTCCTCGGAAGGGCACCTTTTGATATTGCAGGGTCCCCAGCGATATTGGCCGTATCTGTATCTGTTTTAATGGCCAACAAGGCGTCATGAATATTTTTCCCGAACAAAGTGTCACCATCATATTCCATGTCCAGGATTTCAGATTGCACCTCCGGTCGAAATGATGTTGCTCTAAGCCATCCCTGGCACCTTAAAACCGCTGCACCGGCTAGTTGTCTAAACCCCTATGGTGGCTATGTCCGTGGCGTAGTCGATAACTTCAGCAGCTGTGCGTTCGCCTTCTGCTAATATCTTCTTAGCTTCCTGCCTTTTATCCTCAGGGATGAGATCCAACATGGCCCCAATATCGAACCACATCTGGTAGTCATAATGGCCTAGAATGGCCAAGGCATTAGCAGCCCGCACGGTTATTGCCGACATGGATGAAAAGCACTTTCCAATACTATCCAAGCGGCGCCCTTCCTTATCAGGCGGAGATGTGATGGGGGGTTGAAGGATTCGGTTAACGTTGCCCCGTAAGGCATGCAGGGGAATCCTCTGGTGCTCTATATTTCTTGTCTATCCGAGGTAAGACAGACACCACTGTAGCTGGCGATTTCATAACTTTAAGACCCTCTTGCCAGATATGGTCGATAATAGGGATGGAGTGCAATGACTTCCTTGTTTGTTCTTTAAAGTCATAGAGGAAGCAGTCTGATTGCTTCACTATGATAGGCAGGTGAAATCTGGAAGCAGCTTTATCCATTAAGTTATGAAAACTTCCTATATCCTCCGGAGGAGAGTCGGAAGGATGATATGGAGGTGGTGATGGCGTGGGTATAACATAACTGTCCCATTCATCCGTAGCTGGTGGAGGGTCCTGAATCTCGCCCTCTTCCGTGTCATCCTCGGAAGAGGATGGATCATCCCTAGGAGGTGCTGATATGATGGGACAATGCAACAGCCTAGGAGTGGGAGGAGGAGGCAATGTTGGCATAGAAGGTACCATATGTGGCTGTGGTGGTGCAGCAGTATAATCCTCTTGGGGTTGAGAGAAGTGTTTCCTGTAATCGATCAACATAGCTTGTAAGTCCTGAATAAAGGAGGGTGGCATTTGCGGAGATTCTTGTCTAGGACGGTCAACATAATACCTGGACTGGTGGTATTGTTTAGGAGGAAACGGGTAGTAATGCTGGTAATATTGTGACTAGGAAGCAAAGGTGAAACTTTGCTTTGAGACATGAGCTCAGGCCATAGTGATGCCTTGCTCATCTTGGAACCATGTTTATGGTGGCGTTGACTGTACCGTCGTCGATACTATCTCTTTAGAAGCTTTCATTGACGATGTCGTAGAAGGCATTGTCGAAGGTTGTACCGTCAACAGGTGTGGAGCCGACAGAGATGGGGTCATCGTCAACAGTAATTTCTTCGTCGACGTCTTTATCGACGGTATCAATGTCATTGACGAAATGGGAGCACGGATGGCCGCCATAGATGATGTTGGCCTTATCAACGGTCTCGACGACGAGAGGGCTGTTGTCCTCATCTGTGTCGATGTTCGTGCCGTCGATGGTGATACCGACGTCAAGAGAGATTTTTGAGAGGATTTATGCCTCGACAAGTCTGAAGAAAAGGCAGACTCCTGCTTTTTCTTAGAAGTCGTGGAATGCGATGGCAAGACTCGCTCTGAGGAGATTTTGCTATGTTTCGCCTCTTTAAGAGTGTCTTTCGTCTGATGGGAGACTTTTTGATATTTTTGCCCTCCTCAGACTTACCCTCAGGCAACCTGGGTCTCTTGTGCGACTTGGAAGAGTTGTCACTCTCTTCATCAGAAGATGTTCTTTGTGCCTTCTTAAGCCACAAAAGCAGCCGCCTTACCGGACCCTCAAGGTCTTGGGAGGAGAAAGTGCGACAGATTTTGCACTGTTTTACCTCAAGCTGTGGATTGAGGCAGTATATGCAGTCTTTGTGTGGGTCATCATTATGAACCCTCTTTTTCCCACAGGTCTTGCAGGGGTGAAATAGGCTTTTCTTGTCAGAGATAGCAGATTTCAAGTTGAAAAAACTATTTATAAGTCGATAAACTGAGCAAAATCTGAGGGACTCAGCCTCTCTTGGGAAGGTTCTAGAGGGTGCTAGCTATTGATTGGCTGTATCTAAAGTTTGGTTCTTTTTTTAAAACGAGGTAGATAGGCTATTACATTCATGGCCTATTACCATGTTAGCCTATGGAACTTTTTCATAGTGTTTTATTTTAGTATTGTGGGACTCACACTTCAACGACAGGGAATGATTCACGCATGTGACTCAATGAAAGATACCCCAATACTGGATAAATATCCATATAAACATTAAGGGCCCTGCTATGATGTCGGTCGGAAAGCCTCCGACCTATGGTCGGAGGCTTTCCGACCGACATCATGGGTTTCACTTTCGACCGCTGTATTACAATGATGGCAGTCGGAAGTGAAACCGGCCGGTCACTCCGGCTGGATTCCGACTGGCTCAAGGAGCCCGTCGCCCAGTCGGAACCAGCATGTAATCCCTTCAAGACGGCGTTTCCGCAGTCGGGATTACGATGTCGGTTTCCCACAGGCTTTCCATGTCAGGCTTTCCGACTTCTCCCTGCAGCCTCCGGTTGGGGGCTGAGGGGGCACCTATGGTGCCCCCCTGTTAATCCCTGCACCGCGTGGTAGGCACCATAAGGTGCCTGCCCCGTGGTGCAGGGATTAACAGAAACTCCCAATTCTCTATGAGAGCTTGTGCTGCGACCGGTTTACGGCCGCAGCCCAAGCTCCCATACAGAAATAGAGAAATGGTAGTATGCGATCGCACCATGTGTGTTCGCATTGTAATAGTGGTGTCAGGACCGCCGACCGGAGGTCGGTCGGTCCCGAGACCGCAACTGTGTCATCGTAATCAGGCCCTTATTCTGTAATACAAAAGAAAAGTTAAAATTGCACAATTGGAATGAAATTGACAACATAACATGCTATTGTAAAAGTTGACAACTCTAAAAGGTTCAGGAGGAGAAATCATTGATATAACAGCTGAAAAACCTGACCAATTGCAAAAAGCGTGCACATTTTTAAAAAATGGTAGCATTTAAAATCATCTAGAAGAATTTTCTTTGGGTAGAAAAGTGATATTTCCATATGAGCTTTTCTAGTGCAAGAACAACCTTCCCTATAAGCCATTCTATGCTCTAAGGGCTGCAAAGCCTGCAATTAGCAAAACCCCTGAGTTCACGGCAGCAAAATGCCTTTAACAATTTACAAAAGCCCCTTTATGAGTCTAAAAGTCTTTTTGACTCGTAAAATGGCTTTTGCAGCCCTATTAGAATAAAAATTGGAGATGGTGAGAAGGATTAGTTACTTACCTGTAATCCTAGTTCTCTTCTAGGGGTATATTCATCAAAGTCATAAGCACTGAATTATCCCCGCCCACGTGCGGGATCCCGGAGCATATAGAAATTTACATATATATATGTGTATGTTGGGGATCACAAGTGCATAACACTTCCGCGACATACATATATACAAATCAAATCAGGGACATTTGTACAGCGCACATATCACTCGGAAGCCTCATGGCGCTTGCGGACGGCTCTGATAGAGTACTCGTTTAGTTGTCGAATAGCCATGATTTCAACTTTTTGCGAAAGCAATTGTGATCTGGGATAGTACGTAGATTCAAGGGAAGTTTGTTCCAGGAGACAGGAGCACGATAGGAGAAAGACCTTCCTCCGTTTCTTGCAGTGCGGATTTTGAGAGGGGTAAGAAGGGATCCATTGCTCGATCTTAGCGATCTAAAAGGCTGGTACCAACATAGTTTTTTGGACCAGTAGCCCGGGCCTTTTCCGTACATGCTTTTATGTGTGAGACAGAGAATCTTAAATAGGATTCTCTGTCTGACTGGGAGCCAATGAAGAGATCTCAGACAGGGGGCAGACGAGGATCTTGGCGGAAGATTCAGAACCAGTCTGGCCGCAGTGTTCTGCAAAATCTGGAGTTTTGTGAGAAGGCCTTCGTTGATTGAGGACAGCAGGGCATTTCCATAGTCCATGCGATTTATTATCAGTCCCTGGACTAGCGGTTTCCTGGCCTCTATAGGAATCCATTTGAAAGATTCGTAGATTACGCATCACTCCAAAACATGAGCCAATTATGTGGTTGGTCTGATTTTTCATTGACAATTGGCTGTCCATATGAAAACCTAAATTCCGTACTGTCGGTTTAGGTGTTGGACAAGGGCCAAGGTTCGGGGGCCACCAATCGTGAGACCAATTCTCGTGAGCATTGCCGAAGAGCATGATCTCGGACTTGCCTCCATTTAATTGAAGATGGTTTGTATTTATCCACCTATCAATATGGGACATACATTTTTTAAAACGCTGCTTTGTTTCTGATGGATCTGGTCCAACAGTGACCAGGATCTGCGTGTTGTCAACATACGACACAACATCAAAACCATAAGATCTGACAAAAAGAAACAAAAAGAAGGTGCAGAAAGAAGGAAACAGAGGTGCAGAAAGAGGCAAGAGGAGTGCATATAGAGAGAAGAGGGTTGCAGAAAGAGGCACAAGGGGTGCAGAAAGAGGCACGAGGGGTGCAGAAAGAAGCAAGAGAAGTGCAGAAAGAAGCAACAGAGGTGCAGAAAGAGGCAAGATGGGTGCAAAAAGAGGGAAGAGGGGTGCAGAAAGAGGCAAGAGTGAAGCAGAAAGAAGCAAGAGAGGTACAGAAAGAAATAAAAGAAGTACAGAAAGAAGGAACAGAGGTGCAGAAAGAGGCAAGAGGAGTGCAGAAAGTAGCAAGAGAAGTGCAGAAAGAACCAACAGAGGTGCAGAAAGAGGGAAGAGGTGTGCAGAAAGAGGCAAGAGAAGTGCAGAAAGAAGCAACAGAGATGCAGAAAGGGGGCAGAGGGGTGGAGAAAGAGGCAAGAGAGAAGCAGAAAGAAGCAAGAGAGGTGCAGAAAGAAACAAAAGTAGTGCAGAAAGAAGCAACAGAGGTGCAGAAAGAGGGATGCAGGGTGGAGAAAGAGGCAAGAGAAGTACAGAAAGAAGCAACAGAGATGCAAAAAGGGGGAACAGGGGTGGAGTAAGTTGCAAGAGGAGTGCAGAAAGAAGGAAGAGAGGTGCAGAATGAAACAAAAGAAGTGAAGAAAGAAGGAATAGAGGTGCAGAAAGAGGCAAGAGGGGAGCAGAAAGAGGCAAAAGGTGTGCAGAAAGAAGCGAGGTGCGGATAA
>CAWUFW010023908.1:0-67929 GCA_963921515.1 Calotriton arnoldi | reverse complement strand
TTTCAGGATCAGTACTGGGCTGAAAGATGCAGCACTGAGGTCTCTCCTGATAACAGGTGAGTAAATCGGAATTCGTATTTCGGCTGATTTTAGAGGAATATTTTAAAGTTCCAAAACTCCACACTTAGAACAATTTCCAAGTGAAACCAGTCAATGTTAGCCTATGGAAGGAAATTCAAGTTACTGGTAAGTACGGTTAAAATTACTTTTCAGGACCAGTACTGGGCTGAAAGATGCAGCACTGAGGTCTCTCCTGATAACAGGTGAGTAAATCGGAATTCGTATTTCCGCTGATTTTAGAGGAATATTTTAAAGTTCCAAAACTCCACACTTAGAAGAATTTCCAAGTGAAACCAGTCAATGTTAGCCTATGAAGGAAATTCAAGTTACCGGTAAGTACGGTTAAAATTACTTTTCAGGATCAGTACTGGGCTGAAAGATGCAGCACTGAGGTCTCTCCTGATAACAGGTGAGTAAATCGGAATTCGTATTTCGGCTGATTTTAGAGGAATATTTTAAAGTTCCAAAACTCCACACTTAGAACAATTTCCAAGTGAAACCAGTCAATGTTAGCCTATGGAAGGAAATTCAAGTTACTGGTAAGTACGGTTAAAATTACTTTTCAGGACCAGTACTGGGCTGAAAGATGCAGCACTGAGGTCTCTCCTGATAACAGGTGAGTAAATCAGAATTCGGATTTCGGCTGATTTTAGAGGAATATTTGTATGTTTCAAAAATCAACACTTAGAAGAATTTCCAAGTGAAACCAGTCAATGTTAGCCTATGAAGGAAATTCAAGTTACCGGTAAGTACGGTTAAAATTACTTTTCAGGATCAGTACTGGGCTGAAAGATGCAGCACTGAGGTCTCTCCTGATAACAGGTGAGTAAATCGGAATTCGTATTTCGGCTGATTTTAGAGGAATATTTTAAAGTTCCAAAACTCCACACTTAGAACAATTTCCAAGTGAAACCAGTCAATGTTAGCCTATGGAAGGAAATTCAAGTTACTGGTAAGTACGGTTAAAATTACTTTTCAGGACCAGTACTGGGCTGAAAGATGCAGCACTGAGGTCTCTCCTGATAACAGGTGAGTAAATCAGAATTCGGATTTCGGCTGATTTTAGAGGAATATTTGTATGTTTCAAAAATCAACACTTAGAAGAATTTCCAAGTGAAACCAGTCAATGTTAGCCTATGAAGGAAATTCAAATTACCGGTAAGTACGGTTAAAATTACTTTTGAGGATCAGTACTGGGCTGAAAGATGCAGCACTGAGGTCTCTCCTGATAACAGGTGAGTAAATCGGAATTCGTATTTCGGCTGATTTTAGAGGAATATTTTAAAGTTCCAAAACTCCACACTTAGAAGAATTTCCAAGTGAAACCAGTCAATGTTAGCCTATGAAGGAAATTCAAGTTACCGGTAAGTACGGTTAAAATTACTTTTCAGGATCAGTACTGGGCTGAAAGATGCAGCACTGAGGTCTCTCCTGATAACAGGTGAGTAAATCGGAATTCGTATTTCGGCTGATTTTAGAGGAATATTTTAAAGTTCCAAAACTCCACACTTAGAAGAATTTCCAAGTGAAACCAGTCAATGTTAGCCTATGAAGGAAATTCAAGTTACCGGTAAGTACGGTTAAAATTACTTTTCAGGATCAGTACTGGGCTGAAAGATGCAGCACTGAGGTCTCTCCTGATAACAGGTGAGTAAATCGGAATTCGTATTTCGGCTGATTTTAGAGGAATATTTTAAAGTTCCAAAACTCCACACTTAGAAGAATTTCCAAGTGAAACCAGTCAATGTTAGCCTATGAAGGAAATTCAAGTTACCGGTAAGTACGGTTAAAATTACTTTTCAGGATCAGTACTGGGCTGAAAGATGCAGCACTGAGGTCTCTCCTGATAACAGGTGAGTAAATCGGAATTCGTATTTCGGCTGATTTTAGAGGAATATTTTAAAGTTCCAAAACTCCACACTTAGAAGAATTTCCAAGTGAAACCAGTCAATGTTAGCCTATGAAGGAAATTCAAGTTACCGGTAAGTACGGTTAAAATTACTTTTCAGGATCAGTACTGGGCTGAAAGATGCAGCACTGAGGTCTCTCCTGATAACAGGTGAGTAAATCGGAATTCGTATTTCGGCTGATTTTAGAGGAATATTTTAAAGTTCCAAAACTCCACACTTAGAACAATTTCCAAGTGAAACCAGTCAATGTTAGCCTATGAAGGAAATTCAAGTTACTGGTAAGTACGGTTAAAATTACTTTTCAGGATCAGTACTGGGCTGAAAGATGCAGCACTGAGGTCTCTCCTGATAACAGGTGAGTAAATCGGAATTCGTATTTCGGCTGATTTTAGAGGAATATTTTAAAGTTCCAAAACTCCACACTTAGAAGAATTTCCAAGTGAAACCAGTCAATGTTAGCCTATGAAGGAAATTCAAGTTACCGGTAAGTACGGTTAAAATTACTTTTCAGGATCAGTACTGGGCTGAAAGATGCAGCACTGAGGTCTCTCCTGATAACAGGTGAGTAAATCGGAATTCGTATTTCGGCTGATTTTATAGGAATATTTTAAAGTTCCAAAACTCCACACTTAGAACAATTTCCAAGTGAAACCAGTCAATGTTAGCCTATGAAGGAAATTCAAGTTACCGGTAAGTACGGTTAAAATTACTTTTCAGGATCAGTACTGGGCTGAAAGATGCAGCACTGAGGTCTCTCCTGATAACAGGTGAGTAAATCGGAATTCGTATTTCGGCTGATTTTAGAGGAATATTTTAAAGTTCCAAAACTCCACACTTAGAACAATTTCCAAGTGAAACCAGTCAATGTTAGCCTATGGAAGGAAATTCAAGTTACTGGTAAGTACGGTTAAAATTACTTTTCAGGACCAGTACTGGGCTGAAAGATGCAGCACTGAGGTCTCTCCTGATAACAGGTGAGTAAATCGGAATTCGTATTTCCGCTGATTTTAGAGGAATATTTTAAAGTTCCAAAACTCCACACTTAGAAGAATTTCCAAGTGAAACCAGTCAATGTTAGCCTATGAAGGAAATTCAAGTTACCGGTAAGTACGGTTAAAATTACTTTTCAGGATCAGTACTGGGCTGAAAGATGCAGCACTGAGGTCTCTCCTGATAACAGGTGAGTAAATCGGAATTCGTATTTCGGCTGATTTTAGAGGAATATTTTAAAGTTCCAAAACTCCACACTTAGAACAATTTCCAAGTGAAACCAGTCAATGTTAGCCTATGGAAGGAAATTCAAGTTACTGGTAAGTACGGTTAAAATTACTTTTCAGGACCAGTACTGGGCTGAAAGATGCAGCACTGAGGTCTCTCCTGATAACAGGTGAGTAAATCAGAATTCGGATTTCGGCTGATTTTAGAGGAATATTTGTATGTTTCAAAAATCAACACTTAGAAGAATTTCCAAGTGAAACCAGTCAATGTTAGCCTATGAAGGAAATTCAAGTTACCGGTAAGTACGGTTAAAATTACTTTTCAGGATCAGTACTGGGCTGAAAGATGCAGCACTGAGGTCTCTCCTGATAACAGGTGAGTAAATCGGAATTCGTATTTCGGCTGATTTTAGAGGAATATTTTAAAGTTCCAAAACTCCACACTTAGAAGAATTTCCAAGTGAAACCAGTCAATGTTAGCCTATGAAGGAAATTCAAGTTACCGGTAAGTACGGTTAAAATTACTTTTCAGGATCAGTACTGGGCTGAAAGATGCAGCACTGAGGTCTCTCCTGATAACAGGTGAGTAAATCGGAATTCGTATTTCGGCTGATTTTAGAGGAATATTTTAAAGTTCCAAAACTCCACACTTAGAACAATTTCCAAGTGAAACCAGTCAATGTTAGCCTATGGAAGGAAATTCAAGTTACTGGTAAGTACGGTTAAAATTACTTTTCAGGACCAGTACTGGGCTGAAAGATGCAGCACTGAGGTCTCTCCTGATAACAGGTGAGTAAATCAGAATTCGGATTTCGGCTGATTTTAGAGGAATATTTGTATGTTTCAAAAATCAACACTTAGAAGAATTTCCAAGTGAAACCAGTCAATGTTAGCCTATGAAGGAAATTCAAGTTACCGGTAAGTACGGTTAAAATTACTTTTCAGGATCAGTACTGGGCTGAAAGATGCAGCACTGAGGTCTCTCCTGATAACAGGTGAGTAAATCGGAATTCGTATTTCGGCTGATTTTAGAGGAATATTTTAAAGTTCCAAAACTCCACACTTAGAACAATTTCCAAGTGAAACCAGTCAATGTTAGCCTATGGAAGGAAATTCAAGTTACTGGTAAGTACGGTTAAAATTACTTTTCAGGACCAGTACTGGGCTGAAAGATGCAGCACTGAGGTCTCTCCTGATAACAGGTGAGTAAATCAGAATTCGGATTTCGGCTGATTTTAGAGGAATATTTGTATGTTTCAAAAATCAACACTTAGAAGAATTTCCAAGTGAAACCAGTCAATGTTAGCCTATGAAGGAAATTCAAATTACCGGTAAGTACGGTTAAAATTACTTTTGAGGATCAGTACTGGGCTGAAAGATGCAGCACTGAGGTCTCTCCTGATAACAGGTGAGTAAATCGGAATTCGTATTTCGGCTGATTTTAGAGGAATATTTTAAAGTTCCAAAACTCCACACTTAGAAGAATTTCCAAGTGAAACCAGTCAATGTTAGCCTATGAAGGAAATTCAAGTTACCGGTAAGTACGGTTAAAATTACTTTTCAGGATCAGTACTGGGCTGAAAGATGCAGCACTGAGGTCTCTCCTGATAACAGGTGAGTAAATCGGAATTCGTATTTCGGCTGATTTTAGAGGAATATTTTAAAGTTCCAAAACTCCACACTTAGAACAATTTCCAAGTGAAACCAGTCAATGTTAGCCTATGGAAGGAAATTCAAGTTACTGGTAAGTACGGTTAAAATTACTTTTCAGGACCAGTACTGGGCTGAAAGATGCAGCACTGAGGTCTCTCCTGATAACAGGTGAGTAAATCGGAATTCGTATTTCCGCTGATTTTAGAGGAATATTTTAAAGTTCCAAAACTCCACACTTAGAAGAATTTCCAAGTGAAACCAGTCAATGTTAGCCTATGAAGGAAATTCAAGTTACCGGTAAGTACGGTTAAAATTACTTTTCAGGATCAGTACTGGGCTGAAAGATGCAGCACTGAGGTCTCTCCTGATAACAGGTGAGTAAATCGGAATTCGTATTTCGGCTGATTTTAGAGGAATATTTTAAAGTTCCAAAACTCCACACTTAGAACAATTTCCAAGTGAAACCAGTCAATGTTAGCCTATGGAAGGAAATTCAAGTTACTGGTAAGTACGGTTAAAATTACTTTTCAGGACCAGTACTGGGCTGAAAGATGCAGCACTGAGGTCTCTCCTGATAACAGGTGAGTAAATCAGAATTCGGATTTCGGCTGATTTTAGAGGAATATTTGTATGTTTCAAAAATCAACACTTAGAAGAATTTCCAAGTGAAACCAGTCAATGTTAGCCTATGAAGGAAATTCAAGTTACCGGTAAGTACGGTTAAAATTACTTTTCAGGATCAGTACTGGGCTGAAAGATGCAGCACTGAGGTCTCTCCTGATAACAGGTGAGTAAATCGGAATTCGTATTTCGGCTGATTTTAGAGGAATATTTTAAAGTTCCAAAACTCCACACTTAGAAGAATTTCCAAGTGAAACCAGTCAATGTTAGCCTATGAAGGAAATTCAAGTTACCGGTAAGTACGGTTAAAATTACTTTTCAGGATCAGTACTGGGCTGAAAGATGCAGCACTGAGGTCTCTCCTGATAACAGGTGAGTAAATCGGAATTCGTATTTCGGCTGATTTTAGAGGAATATTTTAAAGTTCCAAAACTCCACACTTAGAACAATTTCCAAGTGAAACCAGTCAATGTTAGCCTATGAAGGAAATTCAAGTTACTGGTAAGTACGGTTAAAATTACTTTTCAGGATCAGTACTGGGCTGAAAGATGCAGCACTGAGGTCTCTCCTGATAACAGGTGAGTAAATCGGAATTCGTATTTCGGCTGATTTTAGAGGAATATTTTAAAGTTCCAAAACTCCACACTTAGAAGAATTTCCAAGTGAAACCAGTCAATGTTAGCCTATGAAGGAAATTCAAGTTACCGGTAAGTACGGTTAAAATTACTTTTCAGGATCAGTACTGGGCTGAAAGATGCAGCACTGAGGTCTCTCCTGATAACAGGTGAGTAAATCGGAATTCGTATTTCGGCTGATTTTAGAGGAATATTTTAAAGTTCCAAAACTCCACACTTAGAACAATTTCCAAGTGAAACCAGTCAATGTTAGCCTATGAAGGAAATTCAAGTTACCGGTAAGTACGGTTAAAATTACTTTTCAGGATCAGTACTGGGCTGAAAGATGCAGCACTGAGGTCTCTCCTGATAACAGGTGAGTAAATCGGAATTCGTATTTCGGCTGATTTTAGAGGAATATTTTAAAGTTCCAAAACTCCACACTTAGAACAATTTCCAAGTGAAACCAGTCAATGTTAGCCTATGGAAGGAAATTCAAGTTACTGGTAAGTACGGTTAAAATTACTTTTCAGGACCAGTACTGGGCTGAAAGATGCAGCACTGAGGTCTCTCCTGATAACAGGTGAGTAAATCGGAATTCGTATTTCCGCTGATTTTAGAGGAATATTTTAAAGTTCCAAAACTCCACACTTAGAAGAATTTCCAAGTGAAACCAGTCAATGTTAGCCTATGAAGGAAATTCAAGTTACCGGTAAGTACGGTTAAAATTACTTTTCAGGATCAGTACTGGGCTGAAAGATGCAGCACTGAGGTCTCTCCTGATAACAGGTGAGTAAATCGGAATTCGTATTTCGGCTGATTTTAGAGGAATATTTTAAAGTTCCAAAACTCCACACTTAGAACAATTTCCAAGTGAAACCAGTCAATGTTAGCCTATGGAAGGAAATTCAAGTTACTGGTAAGTACGGTTAAAATTACTTTTCAGGACCAGTACTGGGCTGAAAGATGCAGCACTGAGGTCTCTCCTGATAACAGGTGAGTAAATCAGAATTCGGATTTCGGCTGATTTTAGAGGAATATTTGTATGTTTCAAAAATCAACACTTAGAAGAATTTCCAAGTGAAACCAGTCAATGTTAGCCTATGAAGGAAATTCAAGTTACCGGTAAGTACGGTTAAAATTACTTTTCAGGATCAGTACTGGGCTGAAAGATGCAGCACTGAGGTCTCTCCTGATAACAGGTGAGTAAATCGGAATTCGTATTTCGGCTGATTTTAGAGGAATATTTTAAAGTTCCAAAACTCCACACTTAGAACAATTTCCAAGTGAAACCAGTCAATGTTAGCCTATGGAAGGAAATTCAAGTTACTGGTAAGTACGGTTAAAATTACTTTTCAGGACCAGTACTGGGCTGAAAGATGCAGCACTGAGGTCTCTCCTGATAACAGGTGAGTAAATCAGAATTCGGATTTCGGCTGATTTTAGAGGAATATTTGTATGTTTCAAAAATCAACACTTAGAAGAATTTCCAAGTGAAACCAGTCAATGTTAGCCTATGAAGGAAATTCAAATTACCGGTAAGTACGGTTAAAATTACTTTTGAGGATCAGTACTGGGCTGAAAGATGCAGCACTGAGGTCTCTCCTGATAACAGGTGAGTAAATCGGAATTCGTATTTCGGCTGATTTTAGAGGAATATTTTAAAGTTCCAAAACTCCACACTTAGAACAATTTCCAAGTGAAACCAGTCAATGTTAGCCTATGAAGGAAATTCAAGTTACTGGTAAGTACGGTTAAAATTACTTTTCAGGATCAGTACTGGGCTGAAAGATGCAGCACTGAGGTCTCTCCTGATAACAGGTGAGTAAATCGGAATTCGTATTTCGGCTGATTTTAGAGGAATATTTTAAAGTTCCAAAACTCCACACTTAGAACAATTTCCAAGTGAAACCAGTCAATGTTAGCCTATGGAAGGAAATTCAAGTTACTGGTAAGTACGGTTAAAATTACTTTTCAGGACCAGTACTGGGCTGAAAGATGCAGCACTGAGGTCTCTCCTGATAACAGGTGAGTAAATCGGAATTCGGATTTCGGCTGATTTTAGAGGAATATTTGTAATGTTCCAAAACTCCACACTTAGAAGAATTTCCAAGTGAAACCAGTCAATGTTAGCCTATGAAGGAAATTCAAGTTACCGGTAAGTACGGTTAAAATTACTTTTCAGGATCAGTACTGGGCTGAAAGATGCAGCACTGAGGTCTCTCCTGATAACAGGTGAGTAAATCGGAATTCGTATTTCGGCTGATTTTAGAGGAATATTTTAAAGTTCCAAAACTCCACACTTAGAAGAATTTCCAAGTGAAACCAGTCAATGTTAGCCTATGGAAGGAAATTCAAGTTACCGGTAAGTACGGTTAAAATTACTTTTCAGGACCAGTACTGGGCTGAAAGATGCAGCACTGAGGTCTCTCCTGATAACAGGTGAGTAAATCGGAATTCGTATTTCGGCTGATTTTAGAGGAATATTTGCACAATGGTGAAGGGAGGGGGCGGGGCCTGAGGTGACATCTTTGCAAACGCGCCCGTGGCGCGTTTTAAGTTGGGGGATTAAGTTCCCTTGAATCCTGAGGGTCCCTAGGGGCCAACTAGACCACCAGGAACCTCCAATATGCGCCAGGGGCTGCGTTGCAGAGACGTGTAGAGAGGCCACACCCCTTTTACACCTCTCTGCAACGCAGCTCTGTGGCGCTTTCTGGATGTACCTGTTGGGCTAGTTGGCCCCAGGGACCCTCAGGATTGAAGGGATTTAATTCCCCATCTTAAAACGCGCCACGGGGCCTGTTTGCACACATGTCACCTCAAGCCCCGCCCCCTCCCTTCACCACTGTGCAAACGCGCCCCGTGGCGCGTTTTAAGTTGGGGATTAAGTCCCCTTGAATCCTGAGGGTCCCCGGAGTCCAACTAGCCCACCATATACCTCCAAAGCGCCATAGAGCTGCGTTGCAGAGAGGTGTAAAGGGGCGTGGCCTCTGTACACCTCTCTGCAAGGCAGCCCTGGCGCATACTGGAGGTTCCTGGTGGGCTAGTTGGCCCCAGGACACCCAGTATTCAAGGGGATCGTTCCCCTCTGCAAACGCGCCAGGGGCGCGTTTGCAGAGTGGTGAAGGAAGGGGCGGGGCCTGCGGGCCCGATCGTTTTTTTTTTTTTTTTTTTTTTTTTGGGGAGGGGGCCGCGTGGCCCCCTTCCCGGGCCACTACTTGCCCCGGGGACCCCATCCCCCGGGCTGGCCCTTCTCGTTGGGGACTGTGGGGGTCCCCAATCCCCCACAGTCCCGCCGGCTCCCCGTGTCCTACGGGAGCCGGCATTGCTTTACACATGGGAGCTGCTAAGATGCAGCTCCCCCATGTGGAAAAGCAGTCGGCTTTGGATATTGGAAAGAGAGCAGGTTTCCTGCTCTCTTCCAATATCCAAAGTAAGTTTGCAATGACAGGACGGGAGCCGCGAGGCTCCAGTCCTGTCATTGCAAACAGCAGTGTCCCGGGGGTAGGCACCCCGGGACACTGCAGGAGCCGGCCCTGGGGGTGGTGGTCCCCAGGGCCATCAAGGGCTCCAGGAGGAGGCCGCGCGGCCCCCTCCCATTCAGTGCACAGCCCCGGGGAGGTGGTGGTCCCGGGGCTCTGGGGGTCCAAAACGGACCCCCATTGTAATTTTCTTAGTGCCCCGGGAGGTGGTGGTCCTCGGGCGTGTGGGGCTGGAGCCCCCCACAGGTTTTTAATTAAAAAAAGAAGCCCCGGGAGGTGGTGGTCTCGAGGCTGCGGGAGGGCTCAGAGCCCTCCCGCACCATTGTACATAAAGCCCCGGGGGTGGTGGTCCCCGGGCTTAGGGGGCCCTTAGAGGCCCCCACACATAAAATTAACCCCCCAGCATGCCCCCGGGACTTGGGCCACCCGGGGGCCAATTAACATCGAGCGCGGGAGACCGCGCTTCGATTTTCTTCGGCAGGGTTCGCGCTCCCTGAGCGCATCCTGCCGATTTTTAAAAAAATAATTTTTTTTTTTGCCCAGGGGTCCTTGTGGGACCCCCTGAGCAAACCTAGGGGTCAGGGTGTTTCTACCCTCCCCCTTTGTGCGCTTTGCGCACTTGTTTCTGTCCTCGGTTCTACCGAGGGACAAATGGCTGCCAACATTTCCTGAATCGGAATGTTGACAGCCAGCTGACAGCCAATTAACATGCAGCTCGTGATCGGGAGGGTGCGCGAATCCTCCGTGCACATAGATATATATGTACTTTTACTTTTGATTTTCTCAGCAACTACTGAACGGATTTACACCATTTAACAAAAAGGGTTCTTTCTGAACCAAGAACTACCTCTTTGCCAAATTTGGTGTAATTCCGTTCAGCAGTTCGGGCTGTAGCCGTGTCTAAAGTTTCCTATGGGAAAATGCATGGGGAAAACGCGTTTTGGGACCCCCCTTTTTCTCGGCCCCCGCTTGACGTATCACCCCGAGACTTTCAGGGTAGGAGCGGACCGGAGCGCCCCACGAAGTTTGAAAATTTCGCAAAGATACGTCAACCGGCAAGAGAGTTATTTCAAATAGAATGTCGCGGATTTCCTATGGATAATAGGTTGTAACTATAACTATCTACTGGCGACCGCCAGTAGATAATATATATATATATATATATATATATATATAGATACACATGACATTAAGATCCATTTATGTTCATTTCATCTGTGATTTTAACCTTGCAATCCAGATTGGAATGGGATTGTAATTCTCAATCTCGGTGAAGTACCCTTATATAATTTTACTCTACTTATATATATATCCCTATTTATATATCCATTTCTCTAAAGTCCCACCGCAACCGCTAAACTCATGGCGTGTGCATCCGTAATTTGTGAGGTGGGTACTTGCGTGTTTTACAACAACTCATTTCACAAAGGTTCGGAGCACTCACAGGGTTTAAAAATATTTCTTGGCAGCGATTCCTCTTGCAAATGTGTTTCATCGTATTGCCTTCATCAATGCTTCAAAATGCTTTCGACTTGGTGCACA
Organism: Calotriton arnoldi; assembly: GCA_963921515.1. NCBI lineage: Eukaryota > Metazoa > Chordata > Amphibia > Caudata > Salamandridae > Calotriton > Calotriton arnoldi. The sequence goes on along the minus strand of CAWUFW010023908.1, from coordinate 56,830 downwards.
GTGCATAATTGGTTCAAATGCTATAGCCACCATTCTCTTTGGTGAGTTCTTGGCCAATGAGAGGACTGAATTTATCTCACAGTGTTCTTATGGCTGTTATGCCATTGCGATATCGCAACCACATCTGCGATCACATAAGTCTACATACGGGCCCAAATGCCCACTTGACACTTCCCTCCGATGGGCTGACTCAGATGAAGGTTCCGGTAACCCACAAACATAATTGGCCATGTTGCTTTGGCACTCCCCAACGAATAGTGTCCCGCATTGATTGTCGCATTTCCCCTGAGTAGGGAAGGCCAGGTCTTGGTGCACCTTATTCATCCCTCGCTACAGCCACTGGATGAAAAAACTGAATATGCCCACAAGTATCTGTCAAATGGCTCGACATCCTCAAGTTTAAATAACTTACGACCTTCATTAGTCGATGGGAAGTCCTGTCAGCGGCGGTTAAAGTGGTATGACAATAATCCACATTTCTCAAAAGTCCCACCGCAACCACTGAACTCAGGACGGGTGCATCTGTAACTCGCGAGATGTGGATTTGCGTGTTTCACAACTCGTTTCACAAAGGTTCGAATCACTCACAGGGTTTAAACATATTTATTGGGAGTGATTCCTCTTGCAAACGTGTTTCTGCGTATTGCCTTCATCAGTGCTTCAAAATGCTTTCAACTTGGTGCACAGTGCATGATTGGTTTAAATGCTATATCCACCATTCACATTGGTGAGTTCTTGGCCAATGAAAGGACTGAATTGATCTCACAGTGTTATTACGGCCTCCATACCATTCCAGTATCGCAACCACATCTGCAATCACATAATTCTGCATACGGGCATAATCATCTCTAATTAATCAATTGATCCCACCAATCATATGCATAGACTCACAAACTGATGACCCACTAAAGGTCACGCCTAACTCCTTTTAATTCCATCAACCACAAAGAAACTGGAAACATGCATTAAATTGCTTCCCTGAGAACACACGATTAATCCCACTATCCAAATACAATAATATATATTGACTGAACAAACAAAGGTTAAAGTGACTTTGTAGTTAGGGTTTCAAATAAGATTTAAAACATTTTTAAATAACAAAAACCAATGTAGTTCACCAGTTATAGTTACTGAGCTAACTAGAACTTGTGCCCGGCCAAGCATTGCTTATGATCTCATATTGCATTACTCATACCTTGGTAAATGACATAATTGATTATATCATTGGCATTAGCAAAACAAACAAACTCTAACACTGTATAACCTACTGGCGGTCGCCAGTAGGTAGTTATAGTTAGGCCTTGATTTCTATTAAAAAGCTATTTTTCAGTTGCCTATAACTTTAGCGCCGGGTAACGAATCTTCACGAATGTTTCAAAACTAGTTTGACACTCACTTCATCTGCTGTCTTGAAAATTTCATGGTGATCCGTCAAGCAGGGGGAAAAAGTGGGGGGTCCCAAAACGCTTTTTCATCATGTTAATTTCCATAGGAAACTTTAGACATGGCTACAGCCGGTACTGCTGAACGGAATTACACCAAATTTGGCAGAAAGTTAGCTCTTGGTCCAGAAAGCGCCCTTTTTGTTAAATAGTGTAAAACCATTCAGTAGTTGCTGAGAAATGTTAAGATTTCTCAGATATACAACTGAGGCCGCGGTGGAACCGCGACCCCTCCTGATCTCGTGCCTGAGATCTCATTGGCTACCAACACTTCAAACCAGGAAGTGTTGGCAGCCATCTTGTGACTCGGTTGAACCAAGTCACAAAAAAAAGATTTTAAAAAAAAGAAAAAAGGGCAGGGTAGAAACACCCTGACCCCCTAGGCCTCAGGGTCAAAAAAGCATTTTTATTAAAAACATTTGGTAGGAGTCTGTTGTAATGAAAACGTTTTCACTACCTTTGCTTGTGCATTATTCTATGTAAGTTAGCATTCGCTGCACCATTTTATGTTTTGCCCCCATTTTGAATCATGCTCAAAACTGCTTTTTGCCTCTTCGAGAGAACGGGTTGTGGAAAGTTTCATTTCTCCAAGGTTGGGCCTTCCTTTGCCAATGAATACACTGTTCTTATTAGCGCATACCTTTCCCACTAGATAGAGGCCTTCTCCCACTAGTCTAGTAACGGGCACGGACAGAGTGACCTTGGGTTGAAGATAGTGTGTGCCCGGCCTCACAATCAAAACCTATCCTTCTGTACTTCTTTGTTTAGCTGCATCTGCTCGGAAAATTCCATTATGGACGTGCCTTCATTTGCTCTGAATTGTACATAATGTATCTCCATGTTTGTTGATGTCAGTTCTCTCTATCACCACCCCTAAGTGACTGGGCAGACGGGACTCTGCTCGAGCGTACATATATTGGTTTGTATTCTCTACTGTCTGACCGACTCTTCATTTGGTATGGAAGGCTGAGAGGTGGTCGTGAGTGACCCGGGTGACCATAAACGGGCCACTTCCTTCAGTTGGCACCAGAATAGGGACTTCTTTGGGTGACCCATCCCCTCCAGCGGACCGGTGGGGAGGTCGGGGCCATCGTCGGGTCGGACGGACGGATCAGGGATCCCTGCATGAGAGAGTTCCTGTACTCGCAGCTGCCCCTTCTGTCCCGCCGGACGGTGCCTCGCCCAGTGGTCATCCCAACTGGAGTCCTGAACAGCGAAACCCTTGGATCTGACTGTTTGGTCTGAAGAGTCGGCAGTGGAGAATACATTTGTTTGACCTGCATACATCAGGTGAGTTTGTTTTGGTTCTTTGTGGATATGGTACAATTTATGTTTGTATTTGGTACGGTTTGAGGACTGATTTTGGGTGAAAAGTGTTTGCAAATACTGTGCCAGGCATAAGTAGTGAACTTGTTTTCTTTTGAGAATGCCTGGAATAAGTAAACTGGTTTCTTTGTGCTGTCGTCGTTGTTCTGCTGATGCTCGACTGGAGGAAAGTCAGCCAGCGCCTCCAGAAGGCACTCCGAATTTGTATGTGAAGCATGGCCTTGGCCCTATTATGTTTAGTACTTTATGGCACAAATATACGAGGGACAATGTCGATTTGCAGTGGCCATTGACGGGCACTTTTGATGAACAAAAAATTGGGTTTTCACAGGAAAAGTTGTTTGCGAAGCGAAGTAGGCAGTCTATGTTTGATTCTCTTCGAACGTGGCAAAAGGAAGCTAAACAGAGGTGAATGAAAGCAGAGAAAGAGGCCCGGAAGGTGAGAATGCAAACATTGACTCAGAAAGCTGTAGCACATGATAGAGAGAAACAGGAGATAGGGGTAGAACGTGAAGATAGGAGGTTTCGATTGAATATTGATAAATCTTATGTGGCCCAAGAAGAAAAAGATACTTTCGTGGAGGAGTTATTAGATAATAGGCCCCCACCTCCATACGCCCGCAAAGAATATATCCCACGGTTCCATTGCCCCCACAACGGCCTGTTACTGTTGCTTCTACTGTCTCTGTTCCTGTATCTACTGCTGCTTTTCCGACAGCCGTGGCATTGGCTCCTTCTCTTCCTTCTCTTCCCTCTGCTTCCTTGCCGTCCGCAGCAACAGTGACTGTTAGCACCTCCCTCACGCTATTGTTTCAGCATCATTCTCACCAGCTCTTTCTCCTGCTACGCAGCCCTCAGCATTGTTACTACCTGTCACTCCGGTTGCCTCTCCATCCTTGGTTTTCCTCCCTCCGGTTTCCTTGAGTGATGGGACGCCTGTGAGCGGGTTTGGAAACGGGGATTGGACAAAGTTTAAAGAGCGCATGGGCCCGTATGTGTGATCTGAAGTGGGAGATGCCGAGAAAAAGGTAGTGGCTAACCAGGCTGCGCAGTGGGCCCGAAACCCCATTTACAGTGTGGAAGATGTGTGGAGTGTGATGAAAGATTATGAGCCTTTTGTACAACAGCATGCCCTTAAGCATATGTCCGCCACTCTGATTAATCTCTGGGAGCAGTGTTTCAAAGATGCAGCACCACAGATTTTATATGACATTAAAGATCATGTTTATGTCACTAGCATTGGGCCTGATCAAGTTTTTGGCAGTTATACGACCTTGATTGCTTACCGGGGTAGGCTACTTGAGAAGAGTCCAACCCCAGTATCTCAGTTTCCGATGCGGGAGGTTCATCCCATATATCACCCCGAAATACCAGAGTTAATGGAGCATGGTGTTGTCACTAGACCGGGTGTAGCGGCCCGTTTTCAAGAATAATGGATTTATACTCCATGGAAAAGGAGTGAAGTTTTGTCTCTTAAGACTCAGTTACCTGATCTGAGGAAAAATCCTACTGCATAATATAAAGAATTGACTGAAGCTGCCTCCTCAACAGTAATGACACTTGCAGATATTGAAATGTTCTTTGGTTTATTGGTTCCGGTTGATATTTGGAGGCAAGTGCATACACAAGATCATGTGGCGGAATTGGGTGGTACGTGGGATCAAATTAATGTATGGGATCAGGAGAGGAAGCCCGGTGAGAAGCCTAAAGCAGAGATACTTGCCTTGCCAGGTCACATTATCACGTATATGCATTCTCTTATTCCACCAAGAAAAAATGATTGGGACAAGTTATCGGCTTGTCGTCAGAAGAAAGATGAGAGTGTGTCTGATTTTTTCACTCGGTTTGAAGATGTGTTTTTGGATTATAGTGGGCAGGATTTGTCTATTGAGGGAGGTGTTCGGTTGTTTGTTAATAGATTTGTTTCTAATCTGCTTCCTGAGATTGCGACCCGATTGCAGGCTTCCGAAAGCACCTGGTCCACCTCTTCCCCTTCTGTTATTTTGAATATGGCACAGTACTATGAGCATAGGGAAAATGAGGATAAGGAGAGGACAGAGAAGAAGCACAAGGATTTGAAGACAAAGGTGTTGTTGCAGAAGGCTTCTAGGGGGAATGGTAGAGGACGTGGCGGTTTGGCCCGACAGCTTCCACGCACTAGCAGGCAGCCTAATACTATGCCTTTAGGGCCGAATCAGTGTGTGTATTGTAAAGAGGAGGGACTCTGGCATAGCGAGTGTCCTGTGTTGTTGCAGAAGGTGGCGGCCCCCAGAGAACGAGGTTCTCGTGGATGGGGTCGTGGAGCTGGAGGAGCAGACAGGGTTCAGAATGCTGCAGCCTCACAGGGTCGTTCTGATAATAATTACAGTTACGATACCTGCAGATCAACGCGGTCCGTATGTTACTGCAGATTTGTATGTCTCGGCTAAGGAGTTTTTGGTGGATACAGGTGCAATGAACAGTTCTATTTCTCGCTCTTTGTTCCCTGGGGCGGCTCTGTCTGGCCATAATAATGTTTCGGTAGGTTTTTCTGGTGTACAGGTTGTAAGCCCCATTTTGAAACCTCTTGCATTGACCATTGGCCCTTTTACTGTGGATTCGCCATTCTTGTTGACATCTAATTGTGGAGAAAATTTGATGGGTTTAGATTTGTTGAAGAAATTGCATGCTACGATGTACTGCTCCCCGGCGGGTGTTTATATAACAATGGGTCCAGATGTGGTACGCGCTAAACAGTGTCTGTCCAAAGATGTGCCTCTTCCTGCTGAGTTTAAAGATGTGCCACCCACTCTGTGGGCAACAGGTGACACGGATGTGGGACTGTTACAGATACAGCCGGTTTCGATCCAAGTTAAAGACATTGCTATTTTGCCTCGTATCCCTCAATATAAAATACCGCAGGCAGGTGAGCGAGCTTTATTGCAAATTGTTCAGGATTTGATTGAGAAAGGTGTGGTCAAGGAGATGGCTGCTAATATTTGTAATAGCCCTATTCTTCCCATTCTAAAACGGACACCTTCGGGTTCCTCTGATGATCATGCAGATGTTTAACCGTTTGTGATTGATTTGCGTGAAGTTAACAAATTAGTAGTTTCCCAGTTTCCTGTGGTCCCTGACATTACTACTCTTTTGACAATGATTCCTTCTACTGCTAAATTCTTCTGTGTCATTGACTTAAAAATGCATTCTTCAGTGTTCCTATCCATCCAGATAGCAGGTATTTGTTCGGTTTTACACTAGCTGGCAGAAGTTTTAGATTCTGTCGAGCTCCTCGGGGCTATACTGAGAGTCCAAGTATCTATAGTCAAGCTTTAAAGAGCCAATTGGATTCCCTTTCGCTTCCTACAGGTAATGTATTGCTCCAGTATGTTGACGATCTCCTCATTGCTTCTGACACAGAACAAGGCTGCAAGCACAGTACAGTTAAATTGTTGTTGCATTTGGCCCATCATGGACATAAAGTGTCCCTTTCCAAGTTTCAGTATTGTTTACAGGAGGTCACCTATTTAGGTCACCTAATGTCAAAAGAGGGCAGGAGATTGACTCCTGAGTGCATCAGTACCATTGTTAAAATGCCCCTTCCACAAACTCAGAAAGAAGTGCGCACTTTCATAGGTATCACTTGCTATTGTCGCCAATGGATCCCTAACTATTCCTTACTAACCAAGCCCCTGCTCGCACTAACCACTAAAGATGTTCATGAGCTCCTGCCTTGGACGCCTGAATGTCAGCAGTCTTTTGAGCAACTAAAAAGTGCGCTTTGCTCGGCTCCAGTGCTTGGCATGCCTAACTACAACAAGCCATTTGTATTATATGTCCATGAGATGGCTGGTTGTGCGCTTTCTGTTCTAACACAAAAATTCGGAGATAAGCAACGGCTGTGTGCTTATTTCTCCACTGTTCTTGACCCTGTCGCAAGAGCCCTCCTGAGCTGACTAAGAGCGGTCGCAGCTGTGGCTGTCTCCATAAGACAATCGGCTGGACTCGTACTTGATACTGACCTGACAGTTATGGTACCCCATGCTGTGGATACACTTTTGAATAAGACCAAGACACAGCACCTCACCAGTGCACGTCTGACAGGTAATGAATTGACCCTGTTTGCGAAACATATCACGATCAAAAGATGTACCACTCTGAACCCGGCCACGTTACTGCCCCTCCCTTCTGAAAATGATGGAAATGAGAAACATGATTGTATCTTCCGGACGGAAGAAGAGACGAAAGGACGGGTAGACTTGACTGATGTTCCCTTATCTGACCCACAAGGGGAACTATATGTCGATAGCTCTTGTTTTAAATTACCAGATGGCACTACAACTGCTGCTTATGCTATCACCACATTGCGTATTGTCGTAGAGACATCACGAGTCTCTTAGCAGTCAGCCCAAGCAGCTGAGTTAGCCGCCCTCATTCGAGCTTGTGAATTGAGCGAGGGACTGGTTGTCAATATTTATACTGACAGCCAGTATGCCTTCGGAGTTGCACACAATTTTGGGCGACTCTGGGCTGGGAGAGGGTTCCTTGCTTCCCATGGAACAAAGATCCAACACGGTCACCTTATATTGAGGCTTTTGTCTACTTTGACACTCCCTAAGAAGTTGGCAATAGTGAAGTGTAGCACCCATAGGAAAATTACTGATGAAGTAGGTAGGGGGAATGCTTTTGCTGACCATACAGCTAAGGAAACGGCACGGACTAAAATGAAGAAAATGTTTGTAGCAGGTCCTGCTAGGTGGGTGCCGGAAGTCACTATGTTTGAGGATACGCTTGAGAACGTGAAGGAGATACAGAGTGAGGCTACAATAGAATTAGCAATATGTCAAGAAAGCACGGCGCAATTGAACGATGAGGGATGTTGGATTGACAAGTCAGGGAAACAGAGATGGATGTTGCCAGATGTATATGTTCTCCCTGTGGTCACAATGGCCCATGGCCCAGCCCATATCAGCGCTAAAGGTATTTGAAAGTTGTTATACCCTGTATGGCAGAATGATAACATCCCGAAGACAGCTGCACATTTAGTGAAATACTGTATGGTGTGCATGATGCATAATCCTGGAAAAGGTACCCCTACACAACCCAGTAATTTTGCACCACCTACTTTCCCCTTTGAGGTCCTTATTATGGACTACATAGAGCTAGACAGGTGTAATAATTTGAAGTATGTGTTGGTGGTTGTCTGTGCATTCAGTAAATGGGTTGAGGCTTACCCCACTAAAGACAATACAGTTGTTACGACTGCAAAGGTACTCCTGAAGGAGTTCTTTCCTCGTTTCGGCTTGCCCTGTTTGATTTGGAGTGATAACGGAAGTCATTTTAATGCCAAGGCCATTCAGCTAATTTGCGATGGTTTACACATAAAACAGAAGTTTCACGCTGCAAACCACCCACAGTCAGCAAGCTTAGTTGAGAATTACAATGGTACTCTCAAACTAAAGTTGGCAAAAAGTCAAGAGACTACAGGGTTACAGTGGCCATATGCTTTACCATTAGCTCTTTTGTCAATAAGAACAACAGCACATTCTAGGACAGGGTTGTCACCCTACAAGGTCGTGTTTGGATGCCCGGCAAATGTCTGGAGCGTCCCGCGCCCTCGTAGGTTTTCAGATATTGAATATCCATTGCTGGTAGACTATCTTTGCCAGTTAACTAAAAATTTGCGTTCTATTTACCAACAGGTCCGCGAGTCCCTACCGCCCACACCAGAGGGACCCGGACACAACATTCGGCCTGGGGATTTCATACTCATCAGAAATCTCCAGCGGAAGAAGAGTTTGGAGCCCCGCTGGAAGGGACCTGAACAGGTCCTCCTGGCCATATGTACTGCTGTGAAGGTCGCCGGCCGAAAGAACTGGATCCACGCCGCTCACTGCCGCAGGATCCCTCTGCACTTGCCCTATGACCAATGGGTGAGGGACGGCATTGGGGACTCTGAGTGCAAGAAGGTGCCTCAGTTCATCCCCTTCATTGATGCAAAGCTGACTTGGACCCAAACGGATTCAGAGAATGATGAAGTGCTAAATGCAGCGATCCCCCCAGAAATACGAGCTATTAAGGAGCCGCTGTTTGTTGATCACTCTGTGCCTGAAGTCACCAGGTACAATCTGCGTCCTCGGCTGAGGAATAGTGCACCAAAGGAGAAGTCAGATTAGCCAGGGATGGACTGTGTAAGTTAGGGTGTACTTTGCTATAGTACCAACTGAGTTAATTTAGGGTGATGTGAGACTGGTGCACTGTTCTGACATTAGACAGGATAGATCAAACGTGCTCCCTTCGAGGGGGGTACATTAACCTGATCGACGTGTGATTCATCGTGAGCTTAGGACTGAGCAAGCTCCACTGCCGGTGCTCAAGAGCAGCGTTTGATGAACAATAGGAGCCTGTACCAGTGAGGCTCTGATGGACACTGGGAACACTTACCTTTACTATCAGTTTTGTTGCATTCCTTTCCTTGCTACATAATTAGGGCTCCCGGTTTTATGGTATTTATTTTTTCGCCATTTCCGTCTGTATTTATCCATATTTATTTTTTGCTCATTTTATCTGTATTTATCCATATTTATTTTGGGTTTTGTTTAAAAATTAAGCTGGAATTAGTATATTTCCTCATTTATTTAACCGATAAATATGCACTCATGCTTAAATGTCTGCCAGGTTTCAGTGCTGTGAACACCTGCAGAAGATAAATCAGTGCATTTATAGGAACATATGCAAATTTCATTCTCAACCTTGTGCATATCTACTGCTGTTAAAGCTTCTTTACTAAAATTCCTTTCTTTTTTAACCCCCTTATCTATCAATCCACCCATTTATAGGCTTGGCAGTCATGGCAGACAGTATTTAGAAATACTCAAAAAGCAACCCAATTTCCGTTTTTATACACATTTAAAAATAAATACAGACAAGAAAATGAATGTTTTCTGTCTGTATTTATCTGTAAAAATCAGTAAAAACGGAAAACAGGGAGCCTTATACATAATGCATCCATTTGGTCGGCCTATTGATGAGGAAGAACAACCATTTTCACCACCGCGTTTCGCACAGGGTTGGTCGAAAAAGAGTAAAATAGTTTGCATATTAAATGTTGTAATTGCACTGATAACAATATTTGGAATATTCTGGTTTTTAGAGGAGAAATTCCCTGAACATACCTAGGTTGGTACAACTCCCGCTCCTCCTGAGCACACTTTTGTTACTCTAGCTCCACACAAAGAAGCGCATAGGTTGTCATATACAGACAATGTATTTATACAAATGTTGCATCATGCTCATAATGTCTCCAATACAACTAATTGTTGGGTTTGTGGTTGGGTTGCTCCCTTCGGTCACTCATAAGAGCGACAATTTGTTGTCTATGCCATTGCCATATATTGGCAGTTGTGAGGGTTGGTTTCAATTGTTTCGATTGGTGTACTTCCAATTTCACCTTTCAACTTTGGGTATGACACCTATTGACTCTCATACTGCGCATGAATATGTACGCTTCTATCAAGGGTTTACTCCCATAGGACCGGCAGGACAAGGGACTCTAGGGACTCTGTCCTCAAAGTCATGTGCAAATACATACCGTAAAGTGAAGAACAATGCTTGGTTCCGAATGGAAATGGCTGATTTCCAATGGTTTAACACATCTGAGTATTTTCAATCCTTCCAAGCTCGAAATATTACCCAAGATAAGCCGATACCTGTGTCAGTGGTCAATCTGACAGCTAGTTTCTGTGTCCAGGGGACTGGGGAGATAAAGGTGGGGGAGAGTAAATGTAATGTCACCTACAGGCTGAATACAACTAATAGTAAGCCTTTGATCTTGCCCCATAATGTCTATTTTGTTTGTGGGTCACAAGCTCACGTCTGGCTCCCGAGGGGATGGTCTGGCACATATTATCTCTCTTTTCTTCTTCCCCCTGTATATGTTGCCCCGTCCAATTATCATAAAAATCATCAGCTACAATGTAGGAGCACCTTCCAGATTCGACTAAAAAGTGTTGTTGACACAAAGGATATAGATAAAACAGACACCACTGCACAGCAGTTTGGGGATGCTATAAAGGGCCTACTACCTTTTTGGGGCCCCATGGCTAATAGCCTTCAACTTCGCCAATTAACAAGGGTTGTTGAGGGGGTTATCAATACAATTGCTGGGATAATGACAAATATCACAGCTGAGCTCCAGGCTACGAGATTAGACACTTTTCAGAACAGGATGGTGCTAGACGTTATACTTGCAGATAGGGGAGGGGCCAATCGCGTCATTTGAAGTAGCTGTTGTGTTTACATACCTGATCATGCTCCCAATGTGTATGCAGCTATACAAAAATTACGTAGACTCTCATCTGACATACACCAGGAAACAGGTACTTGGACACTATCGGGGTGGTTTTGGAACACACTCACATCTTGGGGCTGGAAGATTCTCACCTTCTTGGCTGTGGTGGCTGGGATCTTCTTTACATGTTGCCTCTGCATACAATGTCTCCCAGCTTGTTGTTCCTATTGTGTCAATATCCTCACACCCAAACAGAAAATGTCAATTCATGATACTAATGCTGCAATTATGATATAGAAGGATATTGATGAGTTAATGCAGATTGACGAAGGTATTTTTGAGACTACATCTTTCCTTGCAGCCTCTATTCCCGACACTGAATATATGTATTGTTCCAAATACTGATGTTCCTTTGTCTATGAAAATGTTATTTTATCTTTGATAATTTCCTGAAAAAATTGTTAGCTCATGCTAATAGGAGGGTCTGTTGTAATGAAAACGTTTTCACTACCTTTGCTTGTGCATTATTCTATGTAAGTTAGCATTTGCGGCACCATTTTATGTTTTGCCGCCATTTTGAATCATGCTCAAAACTGCTTTTTGCCTCTTCGAGAGAACGGGTTGTGGAAAGTTTCATTTTTCCAAGGTTGGGCCTTGCTTTGCCAATGAATACACTGTTCTTATTAGCGCATACCTTTGCCACTAGATAGAGGCCTTCTCCCACTAGTCTAGTAACGGGCATGGGCAGAGTGACCTTGGGTTGAAGATAGTGTGTGCCCGGCCTCACAATAGAAACCTATCCTTCTGTACTTCTTTGTTTAGCTGCATCTGCTCGAAAAAATTCCATTATGGGCGTGCCTTCATTTGCTCTGAATTGTACATAATGTATCTCCATGTTTGCTGATGTCAGTCCTCTCTGCAGCACCCCTAAGCGACTGGGCAGATGGGGATCCGCTTGAGCGTATCTGAATAAACATATATTGGTTTGTATTCTCTACTGTCTGACCGACTCTTCATTTGGAATGGAAGGCTGAGAGGGGGTCGTGAGTGACCCGGGTGACCCTAAACTGGCCACTTCCTTCAAGTCGCTTTGGATTTGCGGCTCACGCTGAAAATGAAAAAAAATGAAGCGTGGGCTCCCGTGCTCCATTTAATTAGACCCCTGGGTGTGCCGGGTCCTGGGGGCATTATGGAAATTAAGATGGTGGGCCCACATGGGCACCCTGCAGCCCCGGGGACCGCCACCTCCTTGGGGCTAATTCAGTGAAATGGAGGGGGCCATTTGTTCCCTTCAGCCCCGGGGACCGCCACCTCTCCGGGCCTATATGAAATAATAATGTGTGGGGGGCTCTGGCCCCCACACATAGCCCCAGGGACCGCCACCTTCCCGGTCCACACATACAACAATTAAAGGGGTCTGTTGCGGAGCCCCGGGGTTCACCACCTCCCTGGGGCTTACTTCACAAAGGAGGGAGCTCTGCTGCCCCCCTCCAGGATCCCTAGATGGCCCTGGGGACCTCCATCCCCAGGGCCGGTTCCAGCAATGTCCTGGGGGCCCCACCCCGGGACATTGCAGTTTGCTATGGAAAACACTGCTCCACTGCGTGGAAGCGAGAGTAGTAAAAAATGATCTTGCTTCCACGAAGCTGAGCAGAATTGCTTTTGGACAGAGGGAGCTGCATGTTAGCAGCTCCCTCTGTCTAAAAGCAATGCTGGCTCCCGCATGAGGCGGGGAGCCAGCAGGGACCGTGGGGGCCTTCATGCTCCCCCCGTGGTACCCAATGAGTTGGCCATGCCCTGGGGGATTGGGTCCCCAGGGCAATATCGGCCCAGGGAGGGGGACCGCGCAGGCCCCCCTATCCATTTTTAAAAAAAATATGAAGGACTGGCCCTGGGGGAATCCCGGGGCCAAAATTGGCCTCAGGAGGTGGTTGCGCAGCACACCTCCTATGTAAAAAAAATTAAAAGTAAAGGGCAGGCCCCAGGGGATGGGGTCCCGGGACCAAAATTGGCCCAGGGAAGTGGTGCAACGCAGCCCCCCTTCCTTTTTTTTATAAAATAGAAAAAAGGAAAAGGCTGGGGCCTGGAGGATGGTGTCCCTGAGGCCAAAATCGGCTGAGGAAAGCGGGCTATGCAGCCCCCTTCCCTTAAAAAAAATATTTAATTAAAATAAACTCAGTCAAGTCACCAGAGGCCACGCCCCTTTCGCCACCACTCTGCAAACGCACCTCCTGGCGCAGTGGTGGTTGGGGAATGAAATCCCCTTGAAAGTTGAGGGTCTTTGGGGGCCAATAAGCCCTCTTGGTGCCTCCAGTAAGTCCCAGACAGCCTGATTGCTGAGAGGACTTGAAGGCCATGCCCTCTTTCTCCACCACTCTGCAAACGCACCTCCTGGCGTGCTTCTGGTTGGGGAATGAATTCCACTTTACTCCAGAGGGTCTCAGGACTAAAGTGGACTACTTCCCCCAACCAGTAGTGTACCAGGAGGCACGTTTGCGGAGTGGTGGAGAAAGGGGGCGTGGCCTCTGACAACCTCTCAGCAATCCAGCTATGTGGGTCTTACTGGAGGTGACACGAGGGGTAGTTGGCTCCTAAGGACCCTAAAGAGCCAAGGGGACTTCATCCCCCAACCAGTAGTGCACCAGGAGGCGCATTTGCAGAGTGGTGGAGTGCAATGTTATAGGGCTATTAACCATAATGAATAGTTAGTACCCAGTATAATTTAATACAGGTAGATTGCATTTGCAATTTATTGTCCAGTGTAGGAAAGTAGGAACTGCTTCTTATGGTTACCCCCACTTTTTGCTTGATGTTTCACTGTTTTTGACTAGTCTGACTGGGATCCTGCTAATCAGGACCCCAGTCTATCTGCTTTTCTCCCTTAAATTGTCATGCATGTACTTTGGTACACTCCAGATTGGATACTGGGGTACCCTTATCAGTCCCTAGTATATGGTACCCATGTACCCAGGGCATAGGTAACCCAGAGGCCTCCCATGGGCTGAAGCATGTATTATGTCACCCTTGAGAGGCCATGCAAAATGGAACTCCAGGTCTGCTACAGCATCCTGTGTAAGATGGTGCTTGCACCACCTACTTTAGATATAGGTTCACTATATCTATAGGTCACTACACTTAAAACTTATAAGTCACCCCTATAGCAGGCCTTAACAATCCTGAAGGCAGGGTGCTGGGTTTTTAGTGAGAGGGTGCCCCTGCATGAGCAGAGCCTCTCTGCAGCCTTCAGAGACCATTCTCCCAGGTTGTCTGTGACTCAGCCGGACAGATAGCTAGAGGTGCATTATAACCTCGCAGTAAATGCTATCTCGAAAACGGCTGCATAGAAACATATTGTGTTTGGTATCAAACACCTTGGAATCATACCTCCACACCGGTAACCGGTGTGGGAGGTATGATTCCACCCTTAAGAAGCGAGCTTCGTGGGGTCACTGGTCTATCCGGTGCCAGCCCTCTCGACCCGGTCAGCACAAAATGGATGCTGCCGACCAAAGACACACTTCTGCCCTCCTGCTGCTGAGCCAAGCTCGAGCAGGGGAAGGCAGCACAATAGGCATCCTGTCACAGGGAGGTGTGACCACCTCCCAGACAGGATTTAGTGTATTGGGGCTGGGTGGGTGCACTCTGAGAGTGCCTGAAAGTCTGCACCCGGGACACATTTGGTGTCCCTTTGCATAGTCCAGCTGAAACCAGTTCTGGGAGCCATTGGCTCCTGCTCTGGCGCAAAACTGGACAAAGGACATGGGTGTAACCACCCTTCTGTCCTGACCCTCCCCTAGGAGGGTCCCCAAAATCTGTCCAACCCTCTCCCGTGGGTACATAAGGGCTTACCTGGCTGTAAGACTTTGGATTTTACGTGGACAAGATCTACAAGAAGAAACCACTGACCTTCGACCGTCTGGACACTCTGGACTTCGACTTGGCCCGACTTCATCTTCCTCTCCATCCAAAGCTTTGTCTGTGCCCTTGCTCCATACAGGCTCTGTGCAGGACCTGTGGTGCACTAAGGACAACTGAAGAATCTCCCTTGGAGTGAAGGAGTCACTCCCCTGCCCTAACAGGCACCTTAATGCAACTGACCGGTCTGCTGCTCCTGAGCTCCTGCAGACTCCAAAGATTTCAGCAACACAAGAGGTGGGTTTCTGAAAGTCCCTGAGGTTGATCTGCCCTCTCAGCAAGTTTGAGGCCAGTATCCCTCGTGGGAACTGCATAACCCGAGCCCCTCTGCACCGCATCCATTTGAAGTTGCATATGCTTGTTGGCAATTCCTGAGCTTGTGCATTGGACTCCATGTAGTCCTGACCCTGAGCAGTATTTGCACCAAAGAACTCCGGCCCCCTTGCACTGAGTGCTCCGTGGGCTGGTACTTTGCAATCTTGCCGGAAGTCCCCTTGCAATCCCTGGTCCTTCAGCCTGTGGGTCTCTCTGAGGGTCATCTTGATTTCTGTTGGACTTTCCTGGTTGCTCCAGACGTGCCCTGACTCCCCATTGCTTGGTGAGTCCCCTGGACCTTGCCGGTCCACACCGTAACCTGTTTGACCCTCCTTCATGGATTGCTTTTGCCAAGGCTTGTTGGTGCTCTAGCCGGATACTGACCCCTCAGCACTCGACATCCTTTGTGGGACAGCTCATCTCCAGCTCCTGGTCATCCTCAACATCTCCTGGTCCTCGTGGCTGCAGAGTCAAGCATCCCTTCTTCGCACCTGAAGCACCAACATCAGTGGGCATTCGTCTACCGAGCCCCTGGTCACTCTGAGGTGACCCAGACTCTGTACCCTCTGCTTTCAGGCTCCTTCCTTCCCGAATCCAGGCTTGGATTCCACCGGACCCTTTTCACCTTCACGGCAGCAGTACTTCTTTGCAGCTCTCCCTTGAGAACGACAGCAGTTTCCGACGCCACTTCAGACCTATGCACCCGGCTCCTTTGGGATAGGTAACTCAGGTACTATGGTATCCACGGGTGGGGTGGCTCTTCAAACTCTTAAGTTCCAAAGGGTTCGCTCGAAGTCCTCCTAGAAGGGTCCTTATACTTTAAAAGTGTAACCGCGACTTCCCCATAGAATTGTACGGAGCCTGCGGTCGTGTTCTCACACTGCACCCGTCCTCCGTGGGGTCCCTATCTACTCACCTTGGGTGGTTCCTTGGGGTCCCAGCGATTCTACATGCCCCAGACCTTGTCTTGATCTCAGTCATGACTGTTATACCACTATTTTAGTATATGGTTTGGTCTCCCCCTGGAGCCCACTATGTATTGTGCTACTTACAACTGTTCTATTAATCTCGTATTGTGTGCTTTGTGTTCTATCCTCGGGCAGAGGATAGTAGAGAGTGTTATATTAATAAATACATATTTTTATATAACTACTGTGTTGTTCTCCTTTCATTTAGTCAATATAGGAGGTGATATTCTGGTAAAACAAGCTGCTTTACATTCCTTCAAGATTAAGCCTGAAGGCTGCTCTCCACAGCTACCACTAGGATAGCTTTCTAAAGGTTATCTTTGACCTCATACATCATAAGGGTCGTTTGGACTGGTGCAAGGTGCCCACTTTAACTGGTGGACAGCATATACCAGGCCAACTTCTCACATTGGTGTGCAGTGGTTGGGATTCAAGCCTGCATTGTTTTACCAGATAAATCTCTTTGTATTGATTAACTGAAAACCACTAAAGTATTAGGCACATATAATACTTAAGGTTAGGATAAGTAAGTTCTACTGAACCTGGGGTTGGGTAAGTTAAGGGTCTAGCACACCCTTTCTCCAACCTAAGAGTTTAGTTTCCACTAGGTTAGTTAGGTACATACACCACACCACACTAGTTATGTCTTCTAAAGGAGAAGCCAGTGGCTCTCTGCCTTCTAGGTACAATGGTCTCACATTTCAGGATTTGAAAGCCATGTCTGATTCTAGGAAGCTGAAGACAGGGAAAAAATGCCAACACCCAACGTCTCATTGAGGTGTTACTCTTAGATGACCTTAGAAAGACCCCAGGGTCAGATGAGGTAGAAAGAGTGGGTGGGACAGGGAATGAAGGCAGGTCAGGAGGTGACACCTTTTATGACCTAGACTCAAACCCTGGCCAGGAGGATCAAAATGATTCCAACCTGGACAACCTAGACCTTCAGGAGGAGGATGGAGAAGGCCCCAGTGGCCCTCTCTTTACTCCTCCAGGAAGAGTGCAGAGTTTACCCAGGAGATCTAGATCTCCCTCTGTAGAATCTAACAATTCAGGACACTCTATAGGGACCTCCATATCTCATAAGAGAGATAACTCTTATGAACGGCAGTGCCAATTTCTAGAGCTTGAGAAAGTCAAGCTTAGGCTCAGGCATGAGCAATTGGCCCTAGATAAGGAATCCCTAGAACTCAGAAGGCTAGGAAGAAATTGGGACTTCCAGGGCAGAACTGAGTCAGGAGCAGCACAGCTGCCCCTCTCTTGAACCCCTCAGACAGCAAGCTGCTGCTGAGGCTGCTGGGAGTGCCAGTGAGTCCCACAGGATCTACTGGGATGAAGGACTCCTTTACTCAGAGGGTAGAGACCCCAAGCCTGGTGCTACCAGGAGGTTGGTTATTCCTCTGAGGTTTAGGGGCTTCCTACTGACACTGGCACACGATATCCCTTTAGCAGGACACCTAGGCCAAAGTAAGACTTGGGACAGTCTTGTCCCTCACTTTCACTGGCCTCACATGTCAGAGGACACAAAGGAGTTTTGTCGCTCCTGTACCACCTGTCAAGCCAGTGGTAAGGCAGGTGATACCACAAAGGCCCCCCTGATACCACTACCTGTGGTGGGGTTCCCTTTGAGAGGGTTGGGATTGACATAATTGGTCCCATGGATCCTCCAACTGCATCTGGGCACAGATATATTCTAGTGGTGGTGGACCATGCCACTAGGTACCCAGAAGCCATACCCCTTAGAACCACCACAGCTCCTGTGGTGGCCAGGGCCCTCCTGGGAATTTTTTCCAGAGTGGGTTTCCTTAAGGAGGGCTTAACTGCCAGAGGTGCAAACTTCATGTCTAGTTACATTACTGCTATGTGGAAGGAGTGTGGAGTAAATTACAAAGTTACCACACCCTATCACCCACAATGCAATGGGTTAGTTGAGAGATTCAACAAAACCCTGAAGGGCATGATCTTGGGCCTCCCAGAAAAGCTTAGGCGAAAATGGGATGTCCTGTTGCCCTGCTTTCTCTTTGCCTACACAGAGGTTCCTCAGAAGGGGGTTGGCTACAGCCCTTTTGATCTTCGGTTTGGACATCCAGTTAGGAGTCCCTTATGTTTAGTGAAGGCGGGATGGGAGTTACCTCTCAAAACACCTAAACAAGAGATAGTGGACTATATGAAGAAGGCAAGTAAAAACCTTGAGGCTGGCCAAGAATTACAGAAAGCTTGGCATGACCAAAAGGCTGTGCTGACTGTGTACCAGCCAGGACAGAAGGTATGGGTGTTGGAGCCTGTGGCCCCAGCAGCTCTCCAGGACAAGTGGAATGGACCCCATACCATTCTTGAGCAGAAGGGAGAGATCACCTACCTGGTGGACCTTGGAAATCCCAGGAGCCCCCACAGGGTACTCCATGTGAACAGACTCAAGCCATATGTTGACAGGGCAGACATGGGCTTGCTCATGGCTACTGATGAGGGACAGAAGGACGAGAGTGACCCACTCCCTGACCTCCTCTCACAGAACCCTGATGATGGCTCAGTTGATGATGTAGCCTTGGCAGGCAGCCTCACTGAGCAGCAACAGACTGATTGCAGGAAGGTCCTCAATCAGTACAGACATTGTTCAGACAGACCATAAGCCCCTCTTATGGCTAAAACAGATGAAGGGTGAAAACCCCAAACTTTTGAGGTGGTCCATTTCCCTACAGGGGATGGACTATACAGTGAAACATAGACCTGGGAGTAACCATGCCAATGCAGATGGACTCGCCAGATATTTCCACTTAGAAAATGAAGACTCAACTGGTCAAGGTTAGTCTCATGTCCTTTCGTTTGGGGGGGGGAGGTTGTGTAGGAAAGTAGGATCTGCTTCTTATGGTTACCCCCACTTTTTGCTTGGTGCTTCACTGTTTTTTGTGTCATACTTGTGTTTATTGAAAGTTTTCCAAATACATCACAGAGATATAACCATCACATCGCTTATCGCAGTGAGCAGCTGACGTATGACTCAAAAGGAGGGTCTGCACAGTATCACATCACCTGGCCAATGTCCCGGCCCCTGTCGCATTGGGAAAGCAAAAATAGAGGGTACAGTTTCTGACGTTGTAGGGGTTCGGGTCAGTCCCCAGTGTTCGTTATATAAAACCAAACGCACTTAACTGAGCGACCCATCCGTCTTTTGTGATGGGACTCTAGCAAACCCTTCCAACGAGAAGGAGCAATATGAGATAAATAAATTCCCCGAGAAAACAATACCCATGAAAATGAGTAACAAAAATCCCAACCCGCCCCTCCCCCCTCCCAAACAGTGGTGGCGGCTCAATCGTACTGGTGTGCTCCACGTAGGGTAGTCAAGGCTAAATCAAAATTGAAAGAGATGTAGTGCTCTGACAGAAGGAGGACAGACAGCTAGGGGCAGCCCCGTGAGAGGAAGGTAACCAACGGCCCCCATTGAAATTCAAAATGTTTATAATTATCCCGGAAAATATCGGACATTCTTTCGAGACTAAGTAGCTTCCATAGCCGGGAATGCCAGAGGGAAATCGCCGGAGCTTCTTTCTGCTTCCAGGCGGCTGCTATGGTTACCTTAGCCGCACCTATACATAACCACATGATTGCTTTGTCTGCTCGGGTCTGGTGCTCCAGGGCCTGGTCGCGGAGCCCAGAGAAGGATTTCTGCCATGGAAGTCGGTATGGGGTAGCCTAACATATCTTTAATGTGTGCTAGTATTTCTTCCCAGAAGGGGCGTATAGTAGGGCAGTCCCACCAGATATGTTGGAAATCACCTAAGAGCCCGCAGCCCCTCCAGCACCTATCAGAAGTATTGGGAAAGATCTGTCGGAGCTTGGAGGGGTGAAGGTACCAGTCCATCATGGTCTTGAGATGCGCTTCCCGGAGCTCTATGGAGTGATTGAATCTTGTGATGTCAGTCCATAGCCGTGACCATTCCCCATCCGAGATATCATGCTGCAGAATTCCCTCCCACATGCTCATGTAACGTGGACGTGGGGAGAGTGTAGTAGTGAGTAGGTAATTATATATGAACGAGATTACCCCTTTCATGGTGGTAGCTTTGGAAAGGAAGGATTCAAATCTCGTGGGGGGGCGGGTGGCTGCCTCCCGCACTTGTGGTGTGAGAGCCCAGTGTAACAGCTGAGTGTAATGATACCGTTCCGTGTTCTCTAGGCCATAGTCCCGTTGGCAGTTGTCAAAGGTAAGGGGGTCATCGTTATGAAAAAGGTGTGTCAGAGCTAGGCATCCTCCCTCTCTCCAGGCGTCAAAGGGTCCCTCGTACAGGGCTGGGGGGAAAGCTGGGTTGAAATGAAGTGGTGTAAATGAGGAGGGGAATGAGGTCCATCGTTCGTCCCCCGTTATCGAGTCCCACACTTTCAGGGTGGTACGCGTAGGGGTGCTAATGTATGCATTCTTAGGCCTGTCCTTCCTGGGTCGCCATGCTAAATCCCAAATAGTTCTCCCCACTACACTTCGGTCCATATGTAGCCAGTGTTTTTCGGACTCTCGTTTGGACCATTCCGTCAGTACTCTCAACTGCGCTGCCTTATAGTATAGTGCAATGTCGGGGAGTCCCACTCCGCCCTCTGCTCGGGGCGACGTAGTATTGTGAATGAAAAGTGGGCCCGCCCCCCTTGCCAAATGTAGTGAAGAATCATGGACTTAACTCTACGGAAAAAGTCTTTATCTAATTCTATGGGTAGGGCTTGGAATAAATATAGGAGCTCAGGAAGGAGTGTCATTTTAACAGCATGGATCCGGCCCAGCCAGGAAAGAAAGAGAGGTTTCCACCTCGCCAAATCTGTTTGAATGCGGGTGAGAATGGGGGGAAGTTAGCATGAAAAAGTCCCTCGACTCGGGGTGTTAGCTGAACCCCCAAATACTGTATGGAGGAAGCGGTCCATTGGAGAGAAGTGAGTGGTTGTAGCGCGCGCATTTCCGCTGGTGGAAGAGTAAGATTGAGTATGTACGATTTGCCGAGGTTTATCTTGAAGCCTGCCACTGCTTCAAATCTCTCCAATTCAGATTGTAAAGGGGGAAGGGACCCTGTTGGATCGGAGAGTGACAAGAGGACGTCGTCAGCAAAGAGTGTAATTTTGTGTGAGTCACCACTGAAGGGGATTCCCTGAATTGCTGGATTGGCCCTAATAGTCATCGCCAAGGGTTCGATGCTAAGGGCGAAAAGTAGGGGCGAGAGGGGGCACCCCTGGCGAGTACCCCTGGTATGGAGAAAGGGGGCTGAGTATATTCCGTTGACTTGCACTCTGGAGCGGGGTTGGACATAATTAGCCCGAATCATGGTGATAAATTTGGTTGCGAACCCGAAGCTTGTGAGAGTGTTAAAAAATAAGAACGCCCAGTCCACCCTGTTGAATGCCTTCTCGGCGTCCAGACCCACCAGAACAGCAGGGATGCGTCGTCTGTTGGCCTTTTCTATCAGGTGAACTATGCGTCGGGTGTTATCATGTGTTTGTCGGCCCTTGATAAATCCCGATTGGTCAGGGTGTATGAGATCAGGCATGAGATCGTTAAGACGCTTAGCAAGGATAGAGGAGTAGAGCTTCGCGTCCAGATTTAATAGAGCAATGGGACGATATGAGGCGCACAGTTGGGGATTTTTCCCTGGTTTAGGTATAACCGAGATCACGGCCTCAGACATTGATCCGGTGGTCTCCCCTCCTCCGCCATTTTGGTAAACAGCCGCGTGAGGTGCGGTATGATATCTGGGGCAAAAGTTTTATAGAATTGGGCGGTGTATCCGTCTGGGCCAGGGGCCTTGTGAGGTTTGAGAGCTTGTATGGCAGTGTTTATCTCTTCGGAGGTTATGGGGGCAGTAAGTGTGTCGTTCCAATCGGAAGAAACCTGTGGGAACTGCAGTGTCTGAAGATAGTCACGTTGAGTGTTCGTATCTAGCTGATCCGTGGTGTAGAGAGTCTTGTAAAAGGAGCCAAAGATGTTGGCCTTTTCCTCATCCTTATGTGTGAGCCCCCCAGCTTCCCCCTGAATACCTCCTATGTATTCCCGTTCCCGTTTTTCTTTTAATTGTCTAGCTAGATGTTTGCCAATCTTGTTACCCTGGGTGTAGGATAGGTGTCGGAGTTTAAGGAGAGTAAATTCCGCCCTGTTGTTATAAATAGCTCTGAGCTTGCCCCTCAGGGCAGGCAGGTTGCGAAGAGTCTCCCGTGTGGGATTTGTTTTATGAGCGTGTTTGATTGCGGCCACTTCCCTTTCAAGAGCTTCCCTCTCCTTGGTTCGTTGTGTGTTCAACACTGAGTTAAGGGCAATGCATTTCCCTCTAAAGACTGCCTTAAACGTATCCCAGGTGGTATATTCTGACGTATCTTCTGGTTTGTTAATGTTAAAAAATTCAGTGATGGTTTCTCTCAGCGCATTACAGAAGACTTTGTCACGCATGTTAGAGGCTGGAAAATACCATCTGGGAGCGGCTGACACATTGCAATTCCAGGCCATACATATTGATAGCAGACCATGATCCGACACTGAAAGAGGAAATATCTTGGCGTCTTGTAGCACCCCCAGCAGGGTCTGACTAATGAAAATGTAGTCGAGTCTGGAGTACGTGCGGTGGACATGAGAATAAAAAGTGTAGTCACGAGATTGGGGGTGGAGAGTGCGCCAGGCGTCCAGCAGGCCCAGGTCTTGTAAGCGTTGCTTAGTGTCTGTGGAGAAGGAGCCCATATCAGAACGGTGTGGATGAGTGCTATCTAGATCTTTCTGCCAGGTCAGGTTGAAGTCGCCCATGAGTATCATTGGTCCCTCTACAAAGTCTTGGATTTTCCCAGCTAGTGTATTTAAAAAGGCTGTTTGCCCTGTATTAGGTGCGTATACAGCTATGAATGTGCAAAGTTTGCCCATCAGGCGGACCTTGACCATAACTAGGCGGCCATCCTTGTCAGACTGGACGTCCAGCAGTTGAAATTTCATGGAGGAATGAAATAGGAGCACCACCCCTCTATGTTTTGTAGGTGCAGAGGATCTATAAATCAGTGGGTATTGCTTATGGCGAAAGCGAGTGTCCTCAGCTCTAGCAAGGTGTGTCTCTTGTAAAGCCACTATATCGAGATGGTGATCAACAATGTATTTCCACACCTTTAGACGTTTTTGGGGTGAATTAAGCCCCTTAACGTTCCATGATCCAATGGTTATCGTCATCTTATTAATGTGTGAAACAGTGTCCCGTTGTTATTGCTAGCTGCCTTATCGCGTCGTAGTGTCCTGGACGTCTCCAGAAGTGAGTGTCCCGTAAGTGGATGATGTCTGTAAGTACGTTAGAGCATAATAAATCGTCATGACAGAGTATTATAGAGCCGCCACTGTCACCCACCCTCAACCTCCCCTCAAACCCCAAGAAAATCAGAATGAACGTTAACAAAAGTTGCGGTTGTGTAACCGCTGGTATGTCCCCGGCTGGGGGAAGGAAGACCACACGGGGACTTGGGGGGACGGTACAACTGAGGTCCCCGTCCGCGCCCAACCCGAACAAAACTTAAAATTACATCTTTGTGCGGCTATAATGGAATCAGCAGAACTGTGCATCAACTTACAAAAGTGTGGTGTCCTTGCTCCTGTCTACAGGAACGTTAATCGAGACATTTTGCCAGCCCACAAATATTCGTCATGACCTCGAGGCTTGAGGCTACAGAGGGTTCTGGGTCTCGGAGGCACCCAAGGGGTAGATCCAGGTCGCAGCAGAGGAAAGCCACAGTCTAATCGTCACTTCGGCCTCGGGGTGCAGATTAAGTCCCACCTCGTCTGAGGGCAAGGCTCCTCACTATGCCGTTCAACCGGCATGTCCGATCGGCAATAGTCCATCATGGGTACTGAACAGTCCAGAGTGGGAGCCCCGGAGGTGGCCCCCCAGATGTCTTGTAGTGCTAGGTAGATGATCTCGGACAGGAAGTAGTGGGTGCAGTCACTATCAACGAACCACAGGTGAGCGATTGTTATCTCATGACCACGATGTGGCATCGTGACTTTTTGGTCTCATTGCCCATTCGAGGGCTTGGTAGGAAAGGCGCATTTCTCGCTCATCATCTGCGGTTCCTACGTGAGCTGACAGTCCAGGGAGAAACCGGTGGGCTACCTTGCGTGGTTCTTGACGTTGTGGTGCGGGCGGGGCCCGAGTCCTCTGGAGGGAGACCCAGGAGTTCCAGACCATTGCCCATTCGACGGCTTGGTAGGAAAGGCGCATTTCTCGCTCATCATCTGCGGTTCCTACGTGAGCTGACAGTCGAGGGAGAAACCGGTGGACTACCTTGCGTGGTTCTTGATGTTGTGGTGCGGGCGGGGCCCGAGTCCTCTGGAGGGAGACCCAGGAGTTCCAGACCATCGCTCAAGTCAGTAACATGGCGTTGTTTGTTGTTAAACTCAAAGCTCAACCCAAATGGGTAGGTCCATCTGTACCGTATCTTGTCATCACGCAGCTTCGAGGTGATGGGTCTGAACTGTTGTCTTCTAGCCAGGGTGGTAGGCGCCAGATCCTGGTAGATGGTGCATCAGTGGCCCTGGAAGGAGACGTTCCCCTTTTTCCTAGCTGCTAGGAGTACCGCTTCCTTGACCTTGTAAGAATGAAACTTGACTAGCACGTCTCGTGGACGTTTCTTTTCGCCTGTCGTCAGTCCGCCCACCCGATGAGCACGATCCAGTTTGATTTTGAGAGTTTGGGGACTCAGGATCTCCGCGAAAAGCCCCTCCAGGAAGGCATTGAGGTCGGGGCCCTCCGCTCTCTCCTCCAGGTCCCGTATTCGGAGGTTTTCTCTTCGGGCCCTGTTCTCAAGGTCCTCTGCCTTAAGTTGTGCCTTATGAAGCTGATCCGGGAGGCTCCAGACGTTTTCTCTCAGTTCGGTGGTGCGTGTGTCATGTTCTTGAGACTGCGTTTCGAGGTCCAGCACTCTTGTGCCCACCAAGTCCACATCCTGTTGTAGGGAGGACAGCCTGTCAGTGAGGTCGGATCGGAGTTGCTCCATGGAGGCCTTTATGTCTTGGCTGAGATCTTTCCGAAGCTCCGCTTTAAAGTCCCCAAACATGCCCAGGAGGTCTTCTTTTGTCAGGGCCATGTTGTCTGCTCCTTCGTTGGAGTTCGGCGAGGGGCGCTTATCTGCTAGTGCGAAAAAGTTCAAAACCTTGTTGGGTGTTTTGCTCACTGTCTTCTTTGGCGGCATATGGGCGGGCCCAGGAGGACCCCCGCTGCGGTGGCAAGAGAGATGTGTTGGACTCGAGTGTGTAGAACCACGGGGGATGGCTGTGAGGTGGTTAGTGGCAACTGACTTGTTCTTGGCGCCAAGGTGGGTGCGTAGGGCCGTCGCACAAACAGGACCACAGATCACTCATCTGACGAACACCGTCACTCCAAATCGTCGTGGACCCAGGGAATTGCGTCCCCTCAGTTGGCAGAAACGTGCCCACGAGGTGAAAGCCAGGTGGAGTGGTATCTGGGCCCGATGTCTGTATGCATTCAGCTTGTCCTCATGAGGCAGGCCGTTCGCAGGGTAGATGTTCCGTCTTGCAGAGCGCAATCTTTACAGGACTCGCTGAACGCCAATGTGCAGAGCGAGTGCGCCGCCCGACTGCCTCCGAGGGGCGTTAACAGGGGTCAGAATGTAGGGCCGCTTGCAGGTGTTACCCGGTCCGCTGGTTCCTGTACCACTGTCGCCTGAGTCCCGTTAACGCGGGGCCTATATCAGGTCACGAGTCCAGGGGAGAGCTGAGCCGCTGCCAGCAGTCACAGCGGAGACGCCATCTTAAGGTCAGGCGCGGCGCTTGTGGCGGTTAACGTAGCGGGGTTTGTCCTCCTGCTACCAGTGAATAATCTCCGGAGCCCTTTGCGGTCGATTCCTATGGAGGTACGTCTCGAATCTCTCCCATAGCCCACGCACTTGCAGCAATACACAGCGCCACCCCTCGCTTCAGTAGCTGGTAATACGACGTTACTGCCTCAAACCGCTTGTCCCGGGGGGATATCAGTACTCACTGCTGTTGCGATCATGCTGTCCGACCCCGGTATGTAGCGCCTTAGTCATCACCTTTGCCGTTCTTGTGTTTTTCGGGATCGCGGCTCAAGTCGAGTCTCTCGGAGCTGCGGGCGCCATTTTAGGGAGCTCCGGTGTACTGTTCCGAGACTCCTATTCGATCTGTAGGAGCGGTTATGGAGCAAACCAAAGCCTTCAGTATGTGCCCCGCATTATCCGCACTTCGGTGATGTAGTTTCCCGCTGGCGGGGCAGCGATTAGCCGCGGAAAACTAGTCGGGAACAGTGCGCGGTCCGGGAGCCGAGACGATCTACGTCCGTTCGGCCATCTTGCCCGGCCACGCCCCGGCTTCACTGTTCTTGACTAGTCTGACTGGGATCCTGCTAATCAGGACCCCAGTCTATCTGCTTTTCTCCCTTAAATTGTCATGCATGTACCTTGGTACACTCCAGATTGGATAATGGGGTACCCTTATCAGTCCCTAGTATATGTACCCATGTACCCAGGGCATAGGTACCCCAGAGGCCTCCCATGGGCTGAAGCATGTATTATGCCACCCATGAGAGGCCATGCAAAATGGAACTCCAGGTCTGCTACAGCAGCCTGTTTAAGATGGTGCTTGCACCACTTACTTTAGATATAGGTTCACTATATCTATAGGTCACTACACTTAAAACTTATAAGTCACCCCTATAGCAGGCCTTAACAATCCTGAAGTCAGGGTGCTGGGTTTTTAGTGAGAGAGTGCCCCTGCATGAGCAGAGCCTCTCTGCAGCCTTCGGAGACCATTCTCCCGGGTTGTCTGTGACTCAGCTGGACAGATATGTAGAGGTGCATTATAACCTTGCGGTAAATGCTATCTCGAAAACGGCTGCATAGAAACATATCGTATTTGGTATCAAACACCTTGGAATCATACCTCCACACCGGTAACTGGTGTGGGGGGTATGATTCCACCCTTCAGAAGCGAGCTTGGTGGGGTCACTGGTCTATCCGGTGCCAGCCTTCTCGACCCGGTCACTACAAAATGGATGCTGCCGACCAGAGACACACTTCTGCCATCCTGTTGCTGAGCCAAGCTCGAGCAGGGGAAGGCAGCACAATAGGCATCCTATCACAGGGAGGTGTGACCACCTCCCAGACAGGATTTAGTGTATTGGGGCTGGGTGGGTGCACTCTGAGAGTGCCTGAAAGTCTGCACCCGGGCACATTTGGTGTTCCTGTGCATAGTCCAGCTCAAACCAGTTCTGGGAGCCATTGGCTCCTGCTCTGGCACAAAACTGGACAAAGGAAATGGGTGTAACCACCCCGCTGTCCTGACCCTCCCCTAGGAGGGTCCCCAAAATCTGTCTAACCCTCTCCCGTGGGTACATAAGGGCTTACCTGGCTGTAAGACTTTAGATTTTACGTGGACAAGATTCTACAAGAAGAAACCACTGACCTTCGACCGTCTGGACACTCTGGACTTCTCTGGACTTTGACTGGGCCCGAATTCGTCTCCCTCTCTGTCCAAAGCTTTGTCTGTGCCCTTGCTCCATACAGGCTCCATGCAGGACCTGTGGTGCACTAAGGACAACTGAAGAATCTCCCTTTGAGTGAAGCAGTCACTCCCCTGCCCTAGCAGGTACCTTAACGCCACTGACTAGTCTGCTGCTCCTGAGCTTCTGCGGACTCCGAAGATTTCAGCAACACAGGAGGTGGGTTTCTGAAGGTTCCTGAGGTCGATCTGCCCTCTCCACAAGTTTGAGGCCAGTATCCCTTGTGGGGACTGCATAACCCGAACCCCTGTGCACCGCGTCCATTTGCAGTTGCATATCCTTGTTGGCGATTCCCGAGCTTGTGCATTGGACACCATGTATTCCTGACCCTGGGCAGTATTTGCACCAAAGAACTCTGGCCTCTTCGCACTGAGTGCTCCGTGGGCTGGTACTTTGCAATCTTGCCCGAGGTCCCCTCGCGTCTCCTGGTCCTTCGGCCTATGGGTCTCTCTGAGGGTCATCTTGATTTCTGTTGGCCTTTCCAGGTTGCTCCAGACGTGCCCTGACTCCCCATTGCTTGGTGAGACCCCCGGACCTTGCCGGTCTACACCGTAACCTGTTTGACCATCCTTCATGGGTTGCTTTTGCCAAGGCTTGTTGGTGCTCCAGCTGGACACGGACCCCTCAGCACTCGACATCCTTTGTGGGACAGCTCAACTCCGGCTCCTGGTCATCCTCGACATCTCCTGGTCCTCGTGGCTGCAGAGTCAAGCATCCCTTCTTCGCACCTGAAGCACCGACATCGATGGGCATTCGTCTACCGAGCCCCTGGTCACTCTGATGTTACCCAGACTCTGTCCCCTCTGCTTTCAGGTTCCTTCCTTCCCAAATCCAGGATTGGATTCCACCGGACCCTTTTCACCTTCACGGCAGCAGTACTTCTTTGCAGCTCTCCATTGAGAACGACAGCAGTTTCCGACGCCACTTCAGACCTATGCACCCGGCTCCTCTGGGATAGGTAACTCGGGTACTATGGTATTCACGGGTGGGGTGGCTCTTCAAACTCTTAAGTTCCAAAGGGTTTGCTCGAAGTCCTCCTAGAAGGGTCCTTAAACTTTAAAAGTGTAACATCAACTTCCCCATGGAATTGTACGGAGCCCGCGGTCGTGTTCTCACACTGCACCCGTCCTCCGTGGGGTCCTTATCTACTCACCTTGGGTGGTTCCTTGGGGTCCCAACGATTCTACGTGCTCCAGACCTTGTCTTGATCTCAGTCGTGACTGTTATACCACTATTTTAGTATATGGTTTGGTCTCCCCCTAGAGCCCACTGTGTATTGTGCTACTTACAACTGTTCTATTGATCTTGTATTGTGTGCTTTGTGTTTATCCTCGGGCAGAGGATAGTAGAGAGTGTTATATTAATAAATACATATTTTTATATAACTACTGTGTGGTTCTCCTTTCATTTAGTCAATATAGGAGGTGATATTCTGGTAAAACAAGCCGCTTTACATTCCTTCAAGATTAAGTCTGAAGGCTGCTCTCCACAGCTACCACTAGGATAGCTTTCTAAAGGTTATCTTTGATCTCATACATCATAAGGGTCGTTTGGACTGGTGCAAGTTGCCCACTTTAACTAGTGGACAGCATATACCAGGCCAACTTCTCACATCCAGCAATAAGAGTTACATTTGATATCAATATTAAACAACATATATCACATCACTGATGACATCATCCACAGAATCTCTGATGGATCCACTCACACCCCCATATGACCTTTCATAAACCCACTTCAACTTCCACACTACCATTCTCAAACCCAATCACACACTAATACAAATACTTACACACTCACTGATGCATTGGCTTCCAAACACATACAGCCACTCATACACCCACTCACTGACTAATACAGCCATAGACATATCAACTCATACACCCATGAAGCCACTGAAACACTCTCAGTTACCCATAGAGCTATGCACACACCTTCTCACTCACCCATAGAGTCAATCACACAACCACTTACTCACCCATACAGTTACACACACATCCACTCACTTAGTCATACAGATACTAACATGTGCTCACTCACCTTTACAGTCACTAACACAAGCACACACTCACCCACACAGCCACTCTCACAAACACTCACTCATCCATACAGTCACTCATATACTCCAAAACTCACCTATACTACCTTTCACATATGCAGTTACTCACCCATATACCACTGACACATCCACTCACTCACCAATAAAGCCATACACACACTCAGTCACCCATACAGCCCCTCACACACACACTCACTAACCCATACAGCCACTGACTAACCCACTCACTGATCCATACAGGCAGTCACACACGCCCTCCGCCACCCACACAGACACCCATACAGGTACTCAGACAACCAATCACTCACCCATACAGCCACTCATGTACCCCCTCACACACCCATACAGCCACTTAGACACCAACTGACACACTGATACTGACATTCACACAACCAGTCACTCACCCATACATTCACTGAAGCACATAATCACTCACTTATACAGTCAGTTATGTACCCACTAAATCATCCATACAGGCACCCATACATCCACTGATTCACCAATACACCTTGGTATATATATTTAACACTCATGAACTTTTTAAAAACACTCACAGTCACTGGTTTATGTCATCAGTGATGTCATTTGAGATGTCATCAGTGATGTCACTGACCATGTCATGATGTGAGGTCATCAGCAGTGCATGACATGGGCGCAAGTAATAGTTAGCTCACTAACTATAACTGCTGAATTTTACTGGTTTTATACGAGTGAAATTGGAGCCTAACTATACTCTATCTTAGCCAGTGGAGTAACTTTTATTATTGACATTGTTACAGTGAAGAAATCTGCAGCGTGGGAATCATCTCTCAGTGTACCATGCAGTTTAATTTTGAAGTATTAAAATGCTCTACTGTGTTTCAATACAAATCCATTGTTGTATTGTGCTACATGAACGCAAATTAATATCATTGTGGTTTCACCTATATGAATGTCCACTTTCTCTCTGTATATGCACTTTATGTTTAAAAAAGTAGCTGACCACTCCGTGTTATCTTGTGATCAAGACCCGATGTGCGGTCAAAACACACCATAAAGGATTTGAGGGAGTATCCACTGTAATAAAACATTTGGTACCTGATTATCGGGTGGAGTGACTCGTTTACACGTCCTTGGACTGATTGGTACGTGTTTTGTCTGGCATGGTAAACCTATAAAACAGCTTTTCCTGATGAAACATAAATGTGGGTGTTATAAAAAAAATGACAACAGAGACAATGAATTTTGTACAAATATTTTTGTTTCTTGTCAAGAAGTGAGAAATGTTTGGACAAAAAATCACCAGAGAATGAGAGAGGATTTGGCCATTGCACGTTCTTCCTATCAGATATGCACAAACACAAAAAAGATGCATGGCCCTTAATCCAGGAAATCCCTTCACTGTGGACTCACCTGCTTGTTTGTGAGTATAATAAGATATTAAGGAAATCCCACCTGAATGGACTCGAGTTGTTGTTATGGTCAAAAATGCAAATGGGGGATGTGATATGACCAGGGACACTGGAACTATGTGAGTGTGAGACTGTAGCATTTTTTGCATAATTATATATTTGCAGCATTTGCCACATAATCCATCATCTGGTGTATAATCTGCAAATCTTAATCCAAAACAATGTTTCCACTTGAAATGGTTAAAAAATTACTAAAAACGTGGCAACATGTGTTGCCGTGTAGCAGAAGGCTCTTTATAAAGGTTGGCTGGTCACCTTTTTGTTGCTTATTGCTATGTTTGGGTGTTACACTGGTACTAATGAGGGGCAACCAATTACCAGTGCTAACAAGTGTAAAAATGACATAGTAGTGATGTAATACTATCACAAAATGTGCAGCATAGCGCCGCATAGTATGCCTTTTCTTGCCACATGATTTACTCAACCCTGCCGTATAATTTGACCCTCCCCAGCGCATAATTTCAGTTTACCTAGTTATGATACGCTATGGTTCATGCATTCAATCCATAATTGTAGTTGCCTCCATGTTTCAGCCATTTCTAACCAACCCAGCTTTCTTCAGGGCCTGGAAACTCCCTGTCTATATGCTTCAACTTGTGATAGCATATTTTTAAAAGTAGAGTTGTTAGGCTGATACCTGTTTGTTGTGAAGTAAAAACCCCTCTTTGGGTTTTGATTCCAAGATCATTGACTAAGAGGGAGTGGGCACATCCCAGTAGTCAAAATGTCATCAAATGTACAGTGCCACTTCCTGTAACTACATCTGCTCTTGTCCACCACACTGGCCTATCGTAATGAGTGGATAATAAGTATAAGGGCAGCTGATTTGTGTCTCCCTTAAAAGGACAAGACGGCTAACCACCATTGCGTGATCCAGTTACGTACACGTGAAATCTAAGAAGTAGGGTGGTAGGGTCATGGTATGGGAGTAAATGTTTACAGATGTCATGTTTTGGGATTTTTGCATACTATTGTTTTTATCGCTGAGAAAAAAATGCCATCGAAGTTGTAGTTTATGTCTGTGCTTGAATGAAATGTGCATTTCAATTGTGATGGCTAAGTCTAAAGTAAACTATTAGCTTTCAGGTCTCTGTTAAAGAAAGATAGGTATAGTAACATTAATGGTGGCTAAAAAGTAGACAGACACATTTATTTACAGTTTACTTCAATACCACATTTCTTATGCACCAAGCTACAATATAGGTCAACTCTCCATGCACCTTCACCCTAACTGTGTTAAGACTAGAGATTACAGTCCATTCTTTGGTGATTAAGGACTTTCATAGGCTAAGGTAAATTACACCTGAAGATATCTGTTTACTAAAAAAATCCACTGGGAAATTCAGAGTTCTGATAAAATCTTAACACAACAAAAGCATACAGCTTAAGGTCTTAACATAACTTGCTCCGTACCTCTTTACATAAACCACAATTGCAAGCCGCCAATAATGCAAAACATTAATCAGCATGTGAGTGTGAGTCTGTGCCTGGGTAGCAGAGAGCAATGAAAGCACTGAAAAGGTCTGATGTATATGGTGCAGCATTAAAATCAATGCCACGCATTTAAGATTCTGACTGACACTACCGTGGTCATTTACTTACAAGTGCACAGATCACTTATTACCTACACTTACTGAAGCAATATGCACATTTTGCAAAGACGGTGCAGAGAGCTCACAGGTGGAAAGCTAGTTGGCTTGCAGGTCTCCGTTTGATAGACCACTAGATTCTATTCATTACCTGTGTCCAGAGATGCTAACAGATAGGGATTGTGGGGCATATTTATCATTGTTGGTGTGTCGCACTTGCGCCACATACGGGGGTGCAAGGGTGATGAAAAAACAAAGTCAGATTTATTGGACCAACGCAAGGCCACCTTGCGTGGCCCTTCATGGCTTGATAAATCTAGAGTAACGCAATGCAGCGCAAATCGACGCTTTGCATTTCTCTGCCCAGGGATGCGTTCCATGGGTGTTCCCATGCATCCACCCATGGATTTTGGCAGTGGCGTAACAAGGGGGTGGGGGATGGGGCGGTAAGAATTTTGGGGGCAGTGGCAAATTCAGGGGTCGCCACGGGTGGCCATTGGTCTAGCTACGCCACTGGATTTTGGAACATTTCCAGATCTACCATTAGTGGTAGACCTGGGAATGCGTCAAAATGCTACGTCTCCCCAGGTGGGGCGTAGCGAGGAAAAATATTTATAATTCTTCTTGTTTTTTCCTCTTTCAATGTATGCTGCATTCTGCAGCAAACATAGAAAGAGCGAAATAACAATCCTGCTTACAACGCAGGCACCCCTGTGCCAACACAGGGAATGGACAGGAATGCACTGCATGATGTTAAATGTGGCGCATTTCTGCTCTTTCCCTTTCACGAAGTGCAGCACAGCAAGGTGGCTTACTGCGTTGCGCTGTGTGAAAAATTGATGTGGCCTCTGAGTGTGCTGACTGGGAGTGCAACTGGCCACAGTGCAATGCAAAACATTGTGCTGAGATCTGTCAGTTTGTGCTTGGGCCCCTCAGTCCTAGATGGTACGCTCTTGCTCCTCCAATGTGTTTGTGTGTCAAAGGTTTTAGTCCTGCCATGAGTGCCTCAGCATGACATGCTTTCTAGTATGATAAATGAGGATCAATAAAGTGTGCAATACCACAACTGTTGTTTACACTGCTATAAGATGATAAACACTGATACAGGGTACAGGTTAAATAAACAAATCATTAAGGTTTTGATTCCTGATGGATTTAATAATGGCTCCTAGGCAGACATTCACATAAATAATCTTTACTGTTATGAAGGGTTGAGAATTACTCCCAGCATTTGGCGACCAGTAAATAGTAGATGTGGCCCAGAATAATGAAAAAAGAGGTCCACTGATTATTGCAAGAGGTGTTCACATGTATATTTGTGTTCTGCGGAATACAGCACCATTTGTTTTACATGCACCTAAACTGGGAGTCAGTCTCCCAGCACCTATCCTAAGCCTAATGTCCCTTAACTGCCTCTGTCCAATCATGCTCTCTAAAAACTCTGCTTTGCTGCTTCTCAGTTAAGGTCAAAGACAGAGAGGAGCCTAAACAGGGTCTGCGAGACTTCCTCAAGCACAGCATTGGAGTCTTTAGATACACATAGCTGTTCATTTGTGCCTCCCTATACATAATGCAACGATAAAATAAGTGCAAAGATTGACATGCTTACGGTTATGTTTAAAAAAGTATAATGTCTGTTAAGTCAATGTAGAGTCAGACCAATCAAAGAGACGAGCACGAAGCAGACACAGAGGGGCTCATTCCGATGTCGGTCGGATGCAAAGTAGCGGACTGGAACCACCAGACCATAGTTTGGCAGTTCCGACGGCACAATTTGGATTCGACCGCCATGGGCGGTCGGAAACATCCATTTCTCAATGGCAGCTTGTGCGGCAGATGGAAAAGGCCCGCAGCACAAGCTGCCATTGAAAAATGGATGTCTGTAAACATCCCTGCACCGTATGGCATGCCTACCACACGGTGCAGTGATGTTTAGGGGGGCACCTCAGGCCCCATAGTAGAGGGCCAAGGGGCGCGGGGGCCCGGCTAGGGGCCCCCAAAGTCACTTTCCAACAGCCTTTCCATGTTGGAAAGGCCAACATGAAAAGGCTGTGGGAATGTGCCATCATAATCCCCAAGGCGGAGCCGAGGCTGCCTCCGCCGTCATTTTGAGATTATGTTGCCTTCCAACGCTCCGACGGAAGGAGCAGGTCGAAAGCGAAGCCAAAGGTCCCTCCGGCCGGTGCTTCAGCCCGCTGCACCGTAATGCGGTGGGTGGACCGCATGGGCAGATGTCGGGCGGACCGCAAACGTCGGTCTGTCGGTTGCTGTCCACCCGACATCATAATGAGCCCTATGAAATTGAACCAGGCACAAAAATGGGAGGACTAGGAGTGAGAAATAAGAAACATAAGTTCCCGACTCCCCCCAAATCATATACCGACTGGCAGTGGGTGGGAGAATGGGACACATGTGCCAGAACTTGTTCACGGAGCTGAATCCTTGAGGTCATCATCTGATTGAGAGAGATATGTAAGTATGGACCGATACACATGATCACAAACTAGCAAAGATTTATGAAACTTCAAGGACCGTCTTACTTTATCCAGTGGCGGCTCCTCCGCTGAGGTGGAGGAGTGTGGCTCCACTGCTTTGAGAGCAGTGCAGAGGAAAAAATAAAATGATAATAACTAACGATTTTATCATTTTATATTTCTGTTCCTAGGTGCGGGGAGGGGCGGGGCTGGCCAGAGCAGGGGCTCTAAGTGAGGATGACTGGCCGTTCCTCTTGGGCCTGGCAAACAGTCATGCGCATTTTGCATCTCCCCCACCAGGCTGTAATGCACAGCCTGGTGAAGAACATGCACTGGCTCCCTGTCCCCATCTGAGCACCAAACTATGGTGCTCAGACCAATCACAACGCAGGTAAGGTTTCTCTTTTTTTAAACTTTCTACCCCCCCCCCCCGTCCCCGCTCCCTATCAGCTGCCACTGACCTTATCTATTGGACTGGCTCATTGCTGGGCAAATTCACAATGGCACTGGTTTTGAACCAACGTTTACAGGATCAATTGACTCATTTTTTTGTTTGTTTTTCGCAGCCGTTTCTGAGTGCAGTGGTGTTTTTGCACTGTTGTGAGTGCAAATATTGCCACAAAATTGCTCCCTGTCAGTGAAATTGACTTGATTTTAGCCCTTGTCTATCAAGTTATGTCTATTCACGTCATCAGAGCAAGTGCCCTTCCGGGATACATGACAAAGAGCTATAAAAGGCTTGCTAAGTGTATTAAAACCGCAAAAGAAGACCTCCCACAGTGCAGAGGTGTGCAAGGCTGGAAAACCTGTTAATCAGTATCAATTGGTTTAACTCTTGAGCTGACGTTTTTAACAAAGCCAGGTGCCTCTGCAATCCCGAGTACCGCCTAATTTACCACGATGAAAAATTAGAGACATTACTCCGGCATTCTCGTGGACTTTAGGCACAGAGGTCACCCGTTTTCACGTGCGTTTGGTAATTTGCCTTCCCAACCCTATTGGCAGTTTTTGAGACAGTCCTTTTTTGACTACAAGTCACTGGAAAGACTTTGTTTGCATTGGGTGTTGACTCATCTTAGGTGGAATTATGTACAGAAATAAGCAAACAGAATTCTTTTCAACGTGATCCCCATACAGCTCTGGCCTACAAACAACGCAAGCCTCCTGAATAGACAACATTCTTGTTCATTGAGGACTTTTCCAGGTCACTTAGCACTACACTTCATAAATATGCTTCATGTAGGTCATAGCCCTGGTGCGAATAGTCAGTTGGTGTCCATTGAATAATGTTGAGAGTCCATTAACACACAGGCATTGATAGTTACAGTATTACAACATTTTATATGTAACATGAAAAGGTTGATCACACTAGCGTCAGGGCTGTATTTACGACACGTTTTGCATGATGTCGTTCATCTTAGCTGTGCGAAAAGTGTTCCTGCAGGTAAAAATATCAACTTGTGATTCACAGAATGACTATCTGCATACATTTATGGCAACAAACGGAACTTGTGATCAGTAAAGTAGGAATAATTTTTGTAAGTAGTGCATTTACGGCTAGCGGTAAAAACTTTGTTGGCCCACTGGCGTAGCAAGGGGCGTGGGGGTGCGGTCCGCCCCTGTCGGCATGAGTTTTGAGGGCGGTGGCCCCTCTTACCTGTTGCAATCGCGGGGCGGCCGATGCAGGAATCGCCAGCACCCCTCTCTTACATGTGGCTGTGGACGGCAAACGAAGGGACCGCAAGGGCCGCACAAGGTCTAGCTAAGCCACTGCATTGGCCCCTCAGGAGATGTGGGGGTGAGAAAAGCCATCTGTAAGGACAAGAATATGCAAAAGTCATTATTTTCTGGAGTCGCAATTTTTGCATCTACACTCAGTACTCCATTCAGATTTTGATCAACTCCTTAAGCTACGGTCTTGACAAAATCCTTACCTCTGCCTCCAGGAGCAGTGGACAAGAAACTCAGGGGCATATTAGCAAGACCCACGTTGAAATTATCGCCGTTTTAGCGGCAGGAAACTGCCGCTAAAACGGCGATAATGGGCTTGCTAATATGCGTTATGGAATTCAATAGAAGCCCAGGTTAGATGTCCTGCACATCTAACCTGGGCTTCTATTGGAATTCTATAACGCATATTAGCAAGCCCATTATCGCCGTTTAGCGGCAGTTTCCTGCCGCTAAACGGCGATAATTTTAACGTCGGTCTTGCTAATATGCCCCTCAATTTTGTTTTTTCTAATCTGGTGGCAGCAATCTTTACTCGATTAAAATCT
Source organism: Calotriton arnoldi (assembly GCA_963921515.1). Taxonomy (NCBI): domain Eukaryota; kingdom Metazoa; phylum Chordata; class Amphibia; order Caudata; family Salamandridae; genus Calotriton; species Calotriton arnoldi. The sequence goes on along the minus strand of CAWUFW010023908.1, from coordinate 19,218 downwards.
AATCAGCTAAGCATTTTCAAACTAATAAAAAAAATCTAATCGGCTAGCAAGGAAGGATGGAGGTGGAGTACAAGCCGGCACCAACGTATCCATCCATCTGTCCATCCATTCTTCTCGCCATCCATACAGCCATCCTCCTCTCATTCAGCCATCCTTCTTTCCATCTATCAAATTGGGATTACTAGCCCATACCGCCTCCAAATGCTACAATGGGGTAGTAGGTTCCCAGTAAAGAGAACAGTGAACCTATTACTTGTGAAGGGCTCACATTCTTCGCAACTAATAACGTAATTTCTTACACCCATCCTGAGTGTGCATGCTAGGGTAAGCTGGCATTCCCCTATGGAAGAGGTCAGGCTCAGTGTCCACTCACTGTACTTTTGTCACAACAATTAGGCTACTGTTAAACTGACCGTTTTCCCATAAATGTAAACGAGACAGCAAAACAGTCCAGAAAGAGAAGCCAGTTCAACTGAAACCATATAACTGTTGTGACTAAAGAATTATGACTATCAGTTCTGGGCAAAGAAAACCAGTTTTAGTCGCATCATCCTAAATATGGTGGGTGACCATCACTGTGAAACAACGGTGGGCGGGTGGATGGACTGCTGGATCAAGGGTCTCTGCTCATAAAGGGGCCTCAGGCTCCACCGGTGGAAAAAATAGCAGTTCCTCTACCTCTAAATGGAGCTGTGAGATTGATGGAAGGGACACCTGTCATTTTTTGTCAATTGCATCTGATAACCTCTAAATGATCCCCTTGTACTAGGTTATCTGGCTGGAAATAGCTTGTGGACATAACGTAGGTGCACGTTCAGAAAGGCGCAACAGAAATGGAGACTGGAAACAATTATTTCCGAACAGTTTTTCAGAAGGCCATTATCTTGGGTAAATCAAACACATCACAGCATCTAGCACTATCCATGCTATTTATTTTGCTGTACCCCTCAGTGGTATTTTTTTTTTTCAATTGAACTTGTGCCAGAGAGGCAAAAGCTTCTTTTGAAGTCTGACCTAATTTTACTCCTTTTAGAAGACGTTATTCAACGCTGGGGAAGAAGACTGGGTTGCTTCTCTCCTCATTTCCCTGTTAGGCTCCTCAAATGCCCTCATGTCTACGTCATTTTTTGCGTAGTCCCGATAAAAGAATAGTAAGTGGTGTGGGTAAGAAATATTTCCCTCTTGTATTAATATTCATAAAATCTTGTTCTTAACTAAACATTCATGAAGAATATCATATGCTTTGACGTAACCTTGTCATCTATATTTCTCCCTATGAAAAAAAGCTCCCAAGTTTCTTGTGGATTTTTTATAAAGTTTCAGCAAGCGCACATATTACAGTTGGATACCTCTTGCCCTTGGCTATTTCATGGAAACCCTCACTATCATCTCAAAGAGTTGTGCCTACACTTGAAGTGCTACTTTGCTTCCATCATTTTGTTAGCATTAATCCTCATTCCATGGCATGCCTTGTCACTGTTACCTACTTCTCCTTTCCCACTCTGTTTTTCAGACTCTCAAACGTAGGGGCTCAATCGGAGTCTCTTGTCAATTTCGTCAGGTAGTAACGCACTGGCAATGATATTAGTGGGTGTGGCATTTACCAGGTATCCAATTACCACTTTCTTCCGGGTTTGTTCAGCAATGGTTGGATGATAAGGCATCATTGAATATATTTTGTCCCAGATTAATGATCATACTTCAGGTTCCAAGTTGTGCAAAAATCAGACTCGTGGTTTTTGAATCATGCTTTGTGCCAGGTTTTTCCTGCAGCAAATTGTGACGACAAAACCCCTCACTTACTCCACCGGCTATAACCTTGATTCAGGTGCAAGGATTTGGATTTGGTAGGGGCTTGGAAGGAGCACCTTAACAGATAATGATTGCTTCGCTATTTTGCGAGGGTTTATATTGATTTTAACCTCCAGCATGTCCCAATTGTTTTCTTTGACAATTCAGACTCCAAGTCAACTTTTATTGTCCTTTGTCCGACGATTCTTTGGGTGATGATTCAAGGCTTTTGGTGGCGGTACCTAGTTTGGGTTTCAACCACATGGTTTGACTTGCATCTCCATAACAAAGGGTTAAAAAACAATTTGTGAAGAAACAAACAATTACAGAGGGCAATAGATTCGGAAAAGGAAAGCAGATAGCACAAAAAAGGAAGGCAGGAGAGTTGTATAGCACTAAGAGATGTTGGAAGGATTTTGGAGGAGGGCAATGGTAAAAAAAAGCAAAGAAAGGAGAAGGGCGCTGAAGTAAAAGAGAAGAATGAACTTAAAGGGAGTAAAGTGATAAACACTTGGGGGCTAATTACGATGTCATTCGGAAACTCTTCCGACCGAATCGTTTTCGGAATTGTTTTTGACCGAATCGGGTTCTGCGAGTCCGACTGACTGATTACGATGCTTCCGTACATCGTTCAGTCGGACTTGAATTGACTTCAATGGGAGCCTGTGTTCCGAACGAAAACACAGACTCCCATTGACAAAAGGGGTGGTTGGGGAAAATCTAGCACCCTGTGGCGGGCACCTCATGGTGCCTGCCACCTGTGCATGGTTGGAAAGAGGGGTCCCTTGGGTACCCCCACAGGCCCCAACAGGAGGCCTACTGGAGAAGGGGGCCTGCTGCAGGCCCCCAAAGTCAGATTGCGACAGCTCGGAAACCGTGTCCATAGAGCTGTATGATTCGGCTCCGAAAGACTGTCCGAATGCCTTTTGGAACCGAATCGGAAAGCCCGAATGCTTTCCGTGCATCGTAATCGGTCGGTTGGAAATGTGTACGATTCGGTCAGAAGCATAGGTTCCGAATCGGATTCTGAGATTCCGAATCCCATTCGGAGCCTTTCCGACCAACATCGTAATCAGCCCCTTTGTCTTAAATCTAGATTTGAACATAGTTATTATTGGATCAACCTGTTCTTCAATGCAAAAAGGTTGTTTTCAACCATTTGAAATCGAATATTTTGATTTGAACCAGATATAAGGATCAGTTAGAAATGTTATGTAATCACATGGAAACATCATTGGCAGCTGACTTAGGACTCATATCTCCTGGAAGTAGGTTGCTTTTCTTCTTCTGGCCTTTTGTGTGGCATAGTAAATAACTCTATTAACTCTGTTTATTTATTTTTGTTTATTTTTCCTAAATCTATGCTCATTGAGTTGTCCCATGGGAAGCTGGACCTGGGTAGTTACACTCCATCCTCAACAAAGGCAAATTGTAGTACCCATATACCAGGTGTGTCCGACCTTTTCTTTAATAAGAGCTACTTAAGTTCAATGAAAATCATCCAGAGCTACTAATATTCTTAGTATTGTAGTGTTATAATAGTGACCTCATCAGACAAGATTACATTAGTGACCATCCTATGCAAGATTCGCTCCAGTGATCACCTCAGGGCATCAGGCAGGATTTCCAGGAGCAACATAAAAAAAAGATTTTGACAATTTGGAATGTCTTTAAATGGGTAATGAAGGCAGTCATAGCTGTAACATCCCTGGCACCTAGATAATAATTTATATTAGTAATAAGTCTCCTCAACACCAAATTACTTTTCACTCAAATATGAGCTTTAAATATATTTTCGAAATTCAACCATTTTTTCTCAAAATACCAGCATAGGAGTTCCAAAAACACGAACGATATACATTGTCACTTTAACATTTTGGCATACATACATTAATTCAGCCAAGCAAAAGCTTCTAATTTAGTTGGCTGGCCTGGACACAGGAGAGCTACTGACAGGTAGCAGGAGAGCTTATGAGCTACTCGTTGGAGACGCCTGCCATAAACTGCTTACAATCAAAGGGCATTCCAAATCCCTATCATATATTTAGTGATTAAAATGTGCTACATGTGCTCAGGTATAGTGTAATTGGTGTCAAAAATACTAATAAGAAATCATAAGTTGTATGCTGATAAATGGCATCACATATTCTGTTGTGAGAATATGTGTCTGCAGTTCGGCATCCCAGGACTGGAGTAAATCAAAATGTCAACTTAAATACAAGTGTCTTTTACCATCCCTGTGTGACAACTGTTTGTGCATCATCTTAATTATGACTGGTTTGATTTTGGTAAGCATCGGGTGTGATAAAGACCATACATGAAGATTTTTCATACCCATGAATTTCAGAAAATCAAACCTACTGAAATTTAACAGGAGAAAAGGCCAAGTAAAATGCAGGACAGGTGGGTTTTGGTGTTAAAAGCATCAAAATATGCAGGTTATGCCTCATTCTGCAGGGCTTAACTTCATATTGGCGACATTTATAACCCTCAAGAAATTTGGATATACTGGTGAGAAGGTATTTATAGAGTGCACAAATATTGTCTACGCCTCTCAGGCACTAAAATCGAGCCCCTTGTCTTTCCCTTCGCCTACTTGCCATTCCCCCTGACTCAAGTGGGACATATTTCTGCAGATATTTATCACACTTTCAAGCAACTATAGTAGTGGCACCAAAAAGCCAAGAATAGTAAAAACTGCAAAGTACTCCCTTATTTCCCCATCTTCCTTGATTGGCTGAGCACAGGACATCCCTTGGACGAGTACAGCAAGTCACAAACCAAGCCAAGAACACAGACTGTGACACCCATTTGAATAGCCTGAGTGGTACATTTCAATGACACTGATTCAGTCCAGAACTGTAACCCAGGTGCTTCATACATGCACCCTGTGCTTAATCATTCTCGGCACTTCTGGATTCCGCAGCTTAACTAATCACCACCCCTTCATTTATAGAACTCAATGATTCCTCCCTCCCGTCCGCTAGAATCCACTGCAATGTTTGTTGTGTGACTTATAAGACACATGAGCAAACGTGGTTATCCTGCCTGTAATCTCAAGGTGTCTGATGCTACGCGCAGTACCAGAAACACATACCTGGGAAGGCTGCAAATTCAAAAGAGATAACAAGTTATGTTGCCTACACACCAAGACGCAGGAATGACATCCATTTGTTATGTTTGTGCTTTATAAAAACCCAAATGAAATTTAAAAAACATATGATATGATATGATATGATTATGATATGATATGATATGATACGATACGGGGTATTTATAGAGTGCACTGTCACTCAAGACTGAGCATCTTGGCGCTGACTCAGAAACACAAGTATTGACCAGCACCTACAGGGAAGGGTGTAACATTAAGGGCCCGAGAGAAAGGAAGTGAGCAGTGAAATCAGTTGGTGTGACGTCTGCAGGAATCACCAGGTAACGAGAAAAAGCCACATTTTAAGATTTTTCCTGAATTCCGTTTCACTGTTTATAAATCTAAACAGAACAGGGAGCTGTTTCCAAATTGTGGAGCCCAGTACAGAGAAAGATTTGCCTCCCTTTGTTTTGTGTCTAAAAACAGTAATGGCTAACAAATTCAGGTAAGAAGATCTTAATGTTCTAGAAGGCTTGTAATGTTGAAAACGATCAGAAAGGTATATACGACCTAAACAGTGGAAGGTTCTGACAGTCGAAGTCAGAGTTTTTAAAAGAATCCATTTATGGACCTGAAGCCAATGCACCTTCCTGATTCCCTGAGAAACTGAACCATTACGTGGAACTTTCAGAACTAATATGACTGCAGCATTTTGTACCACAGCAAATTAGTGTAATAGGTGTTTAGTAATTCCTAAATACAAGATATTACAGTAGTCCAATCTTGAAGTAATGAGTGCTAGGAATACTGTTTTCCTTGCTGTCAAGGAAGGTATTTAAAACATATCTTTACTGATTTGATCAAGGAAAAGCAAGTACCAGAGACAGATATGACTATAGAATGAAAAGAAAGTGAGCAATCAGATTTGGGGCCATATGTATCAAGCCGATTTCCCGTTCGCAAACGGGCCGATTCTCAGAATCGGCCCGTTTGCGAACGGTAACAAGCCTTTTGGAATGTATCATCCCAAAAGGCATTCGTAAATAGAGAATCGCAAAAATTGCGATTCTCTATTTTGCGAATGCATTTAAGGAATCGCAAATTGCGATTCCTTAAATGAAATGTATTAAGCACCTAAGTTGTGCGATTATGGCTTAAGGAATCGCAAATTACCACCAACTACAGGTTGGTGGTAACTTGCGATTTCTTTGAGAAATGCATTTTTTGCATTTTTCAAGTGGCATGTGGCGCACATACATGCCCTCAGGGCATGTATGTGCGCCACATGTGCACCCATGCTCATTTCAGGGTGCAACAGGGTGTCCTTTGGACACCCTTGCAACCTTGAAATTGCATTCTCAATTTGCGATTCTCTAATTGCTAATCGCAAATTGAGAATGTCCTCCCATTCATTCCTATGGGCCTCTAGGCCCATAGGAATGAATGGGGAGGGTTTCCTTAACTGCGATTCGCAATTTGCGAATCGCAATTAAGGAATATGTAGGATTCGCAATTTTTCTTGCGAATCCTACATACATCTCGTTTGCGATTCTCAAATAGCGATTCTTAAAAATTCGCTATTTGAGAATCGCAAACACAAACTTTGATACATATGGCCCTTGGTACCTAGATTGCGAGCCGCTTTAACTTATGGAGGAGGGGGGTTTGTCAGGCCACTCCAGCCAAGGAGAAAATAATTATCCTGCCCAAATTAAAGTATCTCCATCTTGTCAGTATTGCATTTAAGTGAATTAAGTTCCACAAAGTGGGCGATACTTAGGAAACTGTTTTTAAAATTGAGCTTAGAGCCAAAAGAGTTCTTGTCTAATGAGAAGATCAATAGAGAGTTGTCAGTATATGATGTAGACACAATACCAAAAGAGTCAATGAGAGTTATGAAAGGAGAGAAATAGACATTGAAAAGTGTCACGGATATGAACTGCATAACACCCAATACACAAAAGTTTGTTTGGCAATATGGAAATGTACAAATTATAAATGTGTGCCAAAAGATTGCACATATTTCCAAGCTTCTGTGCAAATCATGCAGAATCCTGCACACTTTGTAAGCACAGGAAGATTTTCCATGTAGTTATATTAACACTGTGGGAAAATATGGCAGAAATGTGGATTGGCACCATTTTTTAAAGACTTTTATTCCAAGGGGAAAACATTTTGTTCTTGGAGAAGTATTTTTACCTTCATCTTCTTGATATACGGGGAGGATTCATCACATTTCCCATCTTGGCACTAACTTTAGCCTTTCACACAAACTGACGTGTGTGTTTCTGTGGTATCATGGAAAACATTTGTCTATGCCTCCATCAATTTGTAGGTGTGCACAACATTTTGCATGGTCACTCTCTGGATCTTCTCTTTCATGCCTGTAACTCTAAACTTAGACTGTGGAAAAACTTCTGCACTGGAGGATGTTTCACTGATGTGACAGTGCTTTCATTTAAAGGTTTCGCATGTGGAACTCTAAATCACAAATGGCTTTGTTTTGTACATACATTCTAACATAAAGTTTGCAGGTGTGGGGAATTGGGTTACTGGTTGACTGGGGTGCTGTTGGAGAGCCTCTCACCAGGGCATCTGTGCTCTTCGAATATACCTCGTTATCACGCAGTCTTTTTCCCTGCAGGGAATTACAAGCGGTCGTTCCAACGAACGCGTTGTAATTCCGCATACCACCATTACCCCGCAAGTCGTAACAACGACTTGCGGAGGGGGGGCGCTGGATGTTGGAATAGTATAATTTACTATTCCAACTCCAGTCTGTGCGGACAGTAGGGAAGGTGTTGGATTTTAAATCCAACACCTTCTCCCCCCCTCCGCAAGTCGTTGTTCCGACTTGCGGAGTAATGGTATGCGGAATTACAACGCAGTCGTTGTAACGACCGCGTTGTAATTCCCTGCGGGGAAAAAGTTTTGTGGTAAACGTTGTTTACCGTGCTCTTCAAAGGCATGCCTCTAGAAGTTTCCACCCACTTCAAAGGCACAACCGTGCATAGAAGAAGGACCTCAGATACCACTACTTCAATACACTTCTGGACCTGTGAATATTCTGCCAGCAAGAAGGACTGCTGTGCTACTAATAGGACTGCTGCTTTGCTGGACTGCTGCTCTGAAGGAACTGCTGCCCTGCTGTGCTGACCTGCTGTCTGTTGCCCTCTTGTCTGGGTCAGAAGGACTGGACCTGCATCTCTTGTACCCAGAACCCAGAGTGACTTCATCTGAAGCCTCAGGGACATAACAGGCTTCCAACAACCTTGCATCTTCACCTGTACTCTACCCTGCAAAGTGTGCCACCCCAGTCCTGGACCCTTTGAAGTGGGCTTAAAATGCTTTGCCAGCCTCTGTGGTTCTAGCTAAGCCAACGCATCTGGTCTGCTGCATGGCGCAACCCTGAGCAGAACCGACGCATCTCCACTGCTGCGTTAATTGGACCCATCGCGAAGACTCGCATCACTGCTGCAGTCTGCATTGCCTTAGGAACTGCCACTGTGCTATGCATCCGCTGCGCAGGCCCTCGCATTGCTCATTGAGGGCAGCCTCATCGAGGAGGCCAGACTCCACATCGCATCCTCTCAGCTCTTGGGAACCGTCGCATCTCCCTGGCTGCATGCCGCATCCTTGATGCCGGACTTTGCATCGCAAGCCCAATCAATGGAATCCTCATTGCCGAAGCAACAGGACCTCACACCGCAGCCTTGCCACATCTCCGAACCAACGCATTGCCTCAGCTGCACAACACATCTTCAACATGGTTCCACACAACGCTCCTCAACTTGGATTTTAAGGTACTTTGTTCAGCGGGCCTAACTTGGTCCCTGTAACCAGCCTGTGCTCCATCGTTGGACTGAACTTGTGACTTTGTCCTGGTCCGATGCAAGCAGGTAACCACAGTTCACACTTTACACCTTTTGACGCTAATTTCTCTAGAAACGTTAAAATTCATTATCTCCAGTTCTACTAAATAGATGTTTGTCGTTTTGGTCTTGTTGTATTTAATATATTAAGCTCTATTATTCTAACCTGATGTGGGATTCTTTTTGTGTGGTGTTTTCACTGTCTTACTACTTGAAGTGGTGCAGTGAAAAACTGCCCACTCTTTACACGTCACAAAAGTCCAGCGAGAACGATTTCTGGCACATAAAATGAACCTGCACTTTGCACAAGATTCTTACGTTATACCATGATTTATGCACACATTGCATTTGACAACACCATTGCAGACAGTCTTCAATGTAGAAGTTACAGTTTTCACATAGAATGTTTACTAATGTCGAAAGAAATACTTTTGAATGTTTAACCTAGGAACCGTTTTCACGAAATAGAAATGCATTTAATAGAGATGATCCAGAAATAATCATTTAATGTTGATTAATAAAGTGACTGACATGTAATAGCAAAATGTATATGTTTCACTGCAACTAAAAGATTTTTAAATTATAACGGGGGCTATATTGCAAGGATACCTTTAGTAATCTGCAGTTTGTTCCAAACCATCCTCTTTACTTCACTGCCGAAATCTGATTCATGATTCCTAGATGTGTGGTGTATTGTCTGTGTAACATGTAGTCATTTGGAAAGTCGATAATAATCATCCTTACACCTATAGAACACTATTTCAATAGTAACGACAATGAAAAAATAATGTATCTATTAATGTTACAATTATGCACTTTCAAATGTAGTTCTCAGTCATACTTATTCATGTGCAATTTAATTATTTACTGCATACTCAGACCGAATGAACTAAAAGTAGTAAAGAATATTATATTTGTATATGTTTAAATGTGCACCATTGAATTTAATGTCTTATGGTAGCATTTACTCTTAAGGCCTTTATTTCTACTTTCTTAATTTCATAAATTTCATACTGTTATTTCTGCTTACTTGATTTTCTTGCAGGTGTTCTCATGCTTTGCTAGTTTAGAGTAGATATATTTCTTGTAACAGCAATAGATACATCTCCTGAGAAAGGAATGATGATGACAAGCGCATGAGAACTGAATTATCAACAAAGGACTATTCAACACTGACATGAGTTTGTGAAAGATGTGCTGTTCCCATGTCCAGTGTGGGATTTTTCCCTACTGTTGCAGTTGGAAGCATGGAATTGTAACAGAAACACTAGACATTCTGATGATGAGGTGACAAAGTGGGTGTCACCTACTAACTTGTGGACTATAACCTATCGACAGCCAGAGCTTCTTCAGTCCAGTCCAGTCATATCAGAGTCCCCTCTAGCACTCTTGGGATGCTGCTGAACCTTCCCTTACTGATTCTTTGCGGACTTCTTTGCTAAACCCCTTTCTGCAGACCCTATGCAGAATTCCCCTTGAACTCCTATTTGAACCCCTTCCATGATTCCCCACTATCCCTTTGAGTGGACTCTACGAGGTCTGTTCCTCAATGATCCTTTGTACTTTCCACCAAGTGTAGCTCAGGCTAACAATAATTCCAGACCTAATGAAGACTCTTGGTCGAGCTTCTGATATGCTCATCGTTGCCCTACTCTGCCCACTCTGCCTTATCCCTTGTTCTGAAATGGAACTCTTTGATTTCTGAAACTCTCTGAACTAACTGACCCATTTTATCCTTTTGGATCGTGCTTTGCTTGTTTAGATTGCTACTGCATAGAAAAGATAACTTGAGATCGTTTTATGAACATCAAATAGTGATGTTGTTAACTTGTATCACACTTACAGAGTTACTTGTATGTCTAATTCTGGTTCACCTTAATTTCTTCAGGAGACTTGGTCTCCCTGTTGTAATCTTGTATCTTTATAGCATGGTCTTGAGAGTGATCTATTTGAATTGAATTACTAATTTCTAATAAACACCCTTGAGCATGGCTACAGATTTCTGGTCCTCATATTGTAGTCAAATTGGTTGCACTGGTAATTGAATGAATGAAGAGTGATACCCCAAGATCCCCAACCCCTCAGTGTGATAAAAAAGGTCCGTCTGAGGACCAAGAGTAAGTATTGGAGCACTGAGCCAAAGTAGAAATGAAAGAGAATAGCAAAGTGTGGGCCCAGAAAACAATGGATCAGAAGTGTTGTAAAAATACTTTACACAGTGCCACTAAGTTAATCCTGAATGCTCTGTGCCAAGCTACCAGGGGGCTGAGCACAGGTTAGTTTGGGGTTTGCTTGTGCCTTACCATGACTAGGACTGTGGTTGCTGCTTGACCAGGGGTCACACCCTAGTCAACCAGTAACCCAATTTCTAACAGACACTATCATATGGGGAGGTGAACTGAACCTAGAACTTGACACCCAGATGGACTACTCCTCTTGGTTAGATTGGTTGACCACCCCTGAAATAGTCCAATTCCGCACTGGCAACATGCATCTATCTCACACCCTCTCTGCCACTTCACCTGTTAAATTTACCACGTCCTTGGCGCACTCTAGATTCTGTCATGCACACTGGAGATTCCTGGAAAACTCACTGTTAGAACCAGTTTTCAAGGAGACCCTCCATGTCATGCACTCACCTGGTCCCAACCTGAAGATGACACTGGATCCAATGCTGGACCTCCTATCCCGCCTGAAGACAATGCAAGTTAAGGAGCCGAAACCTTAGAACTCACATTGTCTTCCTGGGGGGAAGAAGGGGTTGGGATAAAATGAGAAAAGAGAGACTTGCAGTACTGGATCTGCTCTGTGGCTGTGCGAAACTGCGTAACAGGATGCGTCACTTCAGAGACCATCTATGTTTCCAAGGTAGATGTGCACTGGACCAGAACCTCTGGCTTTGCGATGACGCAATGCACTGGAAATAAAAAGAGAAGGCATTTACCATCAGTACACTAACAAGTCTTTACATACATCTTAACATGAGAGCAGAAATACCAAAATCACAAATTAGTGTGTCACTCCTAGAAATAAACTTGACATAAAGATTGGAGTTATCGGCACTCCTCAAGACACACTTGGAGCATATCTAGGAGTGACTTGCACTCCTAAGGACACACTCGAAACACAGAGTACGGTGCAAGATTGATGCGTATAACGAAACACCCTGAAGTGCTTTCTCTTGGCACTGCTGTTCATCAGAGAAACACAGGACTAAAGTCTTTAATCCTTAAGTGGTGACAGTTCTAGCAGCAAGGTTGTCGGGATGGTCCAGAGTATGAACACTCAAGAAGTACTGGAGTAAATTACAGAGAGGAAATGGAGGAAAAGTCTATGGTCTTTAAAGACGTGGATACTTGGTCCTGTTTACTACTGTAGGAGGTTTAGTGCGCACTAACCTGATATCAAGTACTTAGCCTAGTTCTTCAACTTGTCTAAAGTTCGAAGAAGATCTTGAAGCCTTGACTCAGGAAGGCGCGGTGGTTCCATAGTAGCTGTGCAGCAGGGAGCGATGAGAAAGACGTCGAGGGAGCGGATGCCACTGGAACCACAAGTGCAGATGGACTTTAAGGAGACTGGTGCGCTTCTTGGTTCCGGCAGGGTTCTTCAGGTGAGTGGGAAGGGTGATGCTCATTCTGCAGGGAGCGAGGCCAAGCCACAATTCAGGTTTGGGTGGGGTTTATTTACCCTCTCGAAGGCTTGATGGATGTAGCTAGATCACATGCAGCACGTGGGGCACATGACCGTCTGGAAGGTTCTTGAAACTTGGGGAAAAACATGTGTTAGTACACTCTATGACCTTACAGAATGGGCAGGTGCAACTTGTTGATTGGAACCAAATAACAGGAAAGAAATGTATCGTTTTCACTCGAACATACACAGTGGAAGACAACACCAAGGCCCCTGTAACAGCGAGATCAAGGCTTTCTGGGGGAAGCTTGCAGGGACTTAATGGAAAACTACACCAAGACCCTAGGAACAGCAAGAGTAGTTAATCCATTGTTTCATGAGATGGGGGAACGCTTCAAAGGGTTCAAGCGTAATGGGAATTACAGGCCCTTCAGTCCTGAGGGCACTGGGGAAGCATCAATCATGAGGGTGCTGGGGGAACACTAGCCATGAGGGATGTTGGGGTGCATCAGTCATGAGGGAACTCAGGGAACACTAGCCATGAGGAATGCTAGGGGTGAATCAGTCATGAAGGGAACAGGAGGAACAACAGTTATGAGGGATTCCGTGGGAGCATCAGTCATGGGGGATGTTGGTGGAACATCAGTTATGAGGGATGCTGGGGGAGCATCAGTCATGAGGGAGCTGGGGGAACATCAGTTATGTGGGATGCTGGGGGAGCAGCAGTTATGGGGATGTTGGGGGGAATATGGGTCATGAGGATGCTGGGGAAGCATTAGTCAGGACTATTATAGCGTGCATAGGGCGCCAGAGGGTAAAGCAACATGAGCCCTGCACACTAGACCACTACATAAAGCAACATCAGCCCTGTGAGCTAGACTACTATGCAGAGCATGCAAGAGGGGGTTCTGACAGAGAGGGAGCAGGAGGGGGTGGTGGCACTCCTGACCTCAATCACTGAATTTTTCCAATTCAACACAGACTCTGTACGCAAGCAGGCAGCCCTATGGGAGGCTTTCAAAACTTTCATATGGGGGGATGTCATTGCAAAGCATGCCGGGGTCCTGAGAGACATCTATCAACAATTGGTGCATCTTAAGGCTGATTTAGCAGACCTAGAAGTCAAGATTTCTTCCCAATGCTTACATACTCACCTACATGGACAGATCATACTCTTGCAACAATTTAGGGACCTAGCAGACAAGGAAGTCCTGCATCTGGGCAAATAAGTGCTGGCTCAACATTATGGGGAGTGGTAGAGGCCAGGAAGAACACTTGCCTGGTTCATCAGAAGGGAGAAGCACAGTATAATTGTAGACCACATTACTAACGATATAGACATCACGCTCACGGACAGCGAGGACAAACTCTCAGAATTTGTGGAGTACTATAAGCGACTGTATTCCTCTGGTTATTCCTCTGGTGCATTGGACACTCGAGATGATATCAATACATACTTAGATGACATCGCACTGGTTTGGCTAGATAACTGACGTAAAGAGTTCCGCCAGCATCCTCTATTAAAAGATGTGGACATCATAGATTTTCTGGGGTCTCCATTACTTGGGCCAAATCTGAATTATCCCTACTCACTGGCAGCACAGCTCCATATCCATTGGAATACGCCTTGACTTGGGCGGTAGATTCTGTAAAATACCTGGGGATAATCATCCACCGCTGTCAAGATCAAATCATTCAGGCTAATTATGACCCAGTCACAGATAAACTAATGCATCCAATATACACATGGCTGTATCTCCCCTTGTAACTGACAGGCCGAGTAGCCCTAATAAAAGTGGTTGTTCTTCCCAAGCTATTAGACCTCTTTGTGAACATTCTCATACCCTTGGATACCCATTTTTTCTTCACCCTCAGAGCCCACCGGACTACACTAATTTGGGCATGCAAACTAGCTCGAAAAGCTTGGCACACCATGTTCCTATTGTATTCGAAAGGGGCTTTGAGACACCGGACCCTGAGGTGTACTATCTGGCTGCACAATGTCATTTCGCTAAATTCTGGTACAATCTAGATACCCGCTTCGCATATCTCGCTGCGGAGCGCGTCCAAACTGAAGGCATCCGATCACCTCTTTGTTATCGCTGAGAATGGTAAGACCCGAGCAGGAGGTAAAGCCAGTCGCCACTACTTGTTGGGCATGGAAGACTTTGCACCAAAAGGTTGGTGGGAAGTTCTTATGTTCACCGGCACTTAAACTGATAAAGAATCTGTTACTTCCCCTGATGATATAACGTACAGTGCAGAACACCCTGCCTCAGATGGCTCTGACAGAACTGGACCATTTATATCCGAGCGGGCATTCCTTTCACTAGACCAATTCCACTCTAGATGGGCCGCCTCTGGGTTAGACAACTTTATATATATACACAACAATGCAACACCATTATAGACAAGCTTCCGGTATTCCCTAAAGAGCCACAAGACTTCCCCCACTGACACAACTAATTACCTCACCTGAGAACGCAAGATTGGTCTCTAGATTATACACTAACATAGCACAATACCTCCCTACTGGCACTGTGAAGGCCAAGTTGGCCTAGTAGTTAGATCATGGGAGACCCTACCAGTTGCCCATTGGACCTTTTGTTGTTGCACCCAAACAGAGGTTATCTCCTTGTACTACAGACACAAATGACTCCACTACAAATTCCCATACAGGGCACACATGGCACCGGCCCAGCAACACAGGATGGACCCTGCCCAAGCTCACCAATGTGCACGCTGTGGATGGGACTATGAGGGCTTTTTACACTTAGCCTAGGAGTGCCCATGCATACATACATAATTACTGGTTGGACGTTCTGCAGATTATTGAGGACATGACAACACACCTAGTGAAAGGTGACTCCTGTGTTACTCTTTTGGGATATGTTGAAGAGATGCCACAGTCAGTACAGCGATTAACCGCAATGTCCCTCTTGTTGGCAAAATCGAGAGTGGCCATGAATTGGGGAAAAACTAGGGCACCTACAAGTACGGAGTGGCTAAAGGACATGGTGATATACAATGATCGTACTGAAACTTATGCCCTGATGCAACCCCTTACATTGAAGCCTAAAGATATATGGTGCCCTTTCAGTTCATACCTAGCCAGCACTCAATGCGAATATGGATGATTCGGATAATGAGACACTAGGGTAAGGTGGATTCACCTTCTCTCACCCTTGCTCCAGACCACCCAATCTGTTTATTGGACGGACATGTAGTCATGCGCTGGTCAGAAAGTCACCTGGGCAACTGGATGACTAAGCCTTGAAGAGGCTAGTGCACCATCAATATGGTCGTCCTGACACTTAGAATAATATTTTTGAAACCCGGATAATATGTCCTCATACACATGTATATGGGATTAAACTTACCTGTCACCGTAGACTTGATATCATGTGAGTCTTTATTCATCACTGCTTATCTACATGCTGATGTATGCTGTGCAAATTTGTTTTAGTTTTATTTTCTGTACCCTTTGGTAAAATAAACAATAAAATAAAAAAAGCAAAGGCACATTCAGGAGAAGCGGAAGTGGAAAAGGTGAACACAGTCACACCTGGACATGAGGCATGTCTGACTGTTGAAAAATTATCGTACCTCCCAATGGCCACCACAGTGCTGTAGGAACCAATGCCATGTAGTTAAAAATGCATAGAGAATCTGTACTTTATGTGTACAGGTGTTTGCAGGTGATGGGCACTGGTACATTTAATTTTGGAGACTGAGACATATTTTTCATCATCAAACTTTGACCCATGGCAAGAGAGAGAAAGACAGAAAACATTGGCAAAGGGAAAATGGAGGGATGAAAAGGGACATGCAAGTGAGAATTGAAGGGGCAGAAAGTGCTGCCTAGCGGAAGAAAGGAGCATCATGTTTGCGGAGCCTGGGTCATGAACTTTATGCAGGGCCCATTGGACATTGCTTCCGTTTTTGACAGATGCTATAAGCATCTGGTTTTAAATATTAAAAAACACATATCCTCCAGGAAAAAAAGAAAACATGACAGCTATGTAAATGCGGCGCATCGGACGTGGCGCAAGGGTAAACTTGCGTGACGCATTTTCCCTGGCGCATCCCTGCTGATATGCAGGGATGCGCCAGGGAACGTAAATATGCCCCACACATTTTAAGAAAGGTTTGGGAAGTGCAAACGCCGTCTTTGCCTTTCACCTAACTCTGCAACAGAAACAAAACAGTGCACTGGAAGATTCTATGTTTAAGACCATTAACATATACTTATTTTATTTGACTTTTCTCCTATAAACATCCTTGAGAAAAAAGAACATTTCAACTTTTATAAGGGAAAGAGGTGTGCGGAAATGAGCCCACCTTCCTAGTCCCCGGTAACCCAGAGGGTTTGGCTAGCCGAAGTCTAGAAGCGTTGTTAATGTATTTCTAGTTTCTGTGAAAGTACCAAAGGTTGCTATTTACAAAGGCGTCATGAAAAGAACGGCGGTTACATTTTCAAGTAGTGCACACCTTTGTTTACTTGTGTTAGTACAGCTCATTTATTTAATATTGAAATAACAATAAAGCTCAGTAGTTTTGGATTAACAACAAATACCTGTCAACAAATCACCCACTGGTTCTGCTTGCTTGGCAGGTGCTCAAACAACAGCATGGAAACCAATCAGCAGGGAAGAAGTGTCAGAATAAAATGGTATAATGATGAAACACGGCAGGAAAGACGGCACAGCCTATTAGAAGGTCCAAGCGACCTCGACGCTCGCCGCTGACATCTGAGTGCGAACCTCAGCAATGCCGCTTCATCCTTCCGAGGTCGGCGAATTGAGAACCATTAGGTGACAGCTTCCAGACAAGGGAAAGATGCTTTATAGATCGCTCTTTCAAGATAATGTTTGTTATTAGCATTATAAAGTTAATCACAAGGTTGTAATCTGATTTCTAAGATCATGTTCCTGTTCAACTCAGAAATTACAAATATGTCTTTCTACTGGCGAACTTCTGAATTGTTATTAAGCCCAAGAGATTGGAAGCTGAGTAGGGTTTAAAAAGAGCATGAGCACATGGACAGGTTAACTATAAGACACAAATGTGCAAATTGTGATTCATATTTCTGAAGGAACCGAATTAACCAAAGGCATACCCAGGGCTTTAAGTGAGATGAAAAAACTGGGGGGGGCAAGAGTTTCTCAAAGGGGCGTGGCTGATATAATTAGGGGCGTGGCTTAAAGCAGTAAGTTAAAAATCTGTGCCTAGCATAGAGTGCCGCCCGACTGGTACTTTGCTGCTTCTGTCATTGCATCCAGATAAATAATACAAGTAACATTACACCAACAGTAAGCGAGCACTTTTGGCTTTATCAATGGTTGTTAGTTGCATAAGATAATTAAGCAACAATTACGGCTTCGTTGTATATAACACTGAAAATGCTTCTGTTCTGAAATGATGAGTGTGAAAGAACTATAACGAGTTTCTTTGAAGTTACATCAAAGGCAGTGAAGGGTGGTACTGCTGCAGCGTTAAGATTTAGGGGCCCATTAGAATGTCGGGCGGATCGCCACCGCCCGCATGACGGTGGCGATCCGCCCGACATTCTCTCCCGCCCGCATGCCAATTCCCCCCCACCATATTACTATGGCGGGGGGGACCCCGGCGGACGGAAAGACCGTCCCCCGGTTTTCCGCCCGGTCGATGAGTTGACCGGGCGGAAAAGCTTGTAATATGGTGGCGGTGTCTGTTAGACACCGCCATCCATATCAGGATGCATGCAGGGATTTGCCTTTCCGTGGCAAGGCATGCGGTATTTTACATTGGGGGACCGTAGCGGGCCCCCAGGGATTCTGGGGGTGGGGTGCACATGGGGGTACCTATGGTACTCTCTGCATTTGCATGCACAACATGGCAGGCACCGCGCGGTGCCTGCCACGTTGTGCATGCAAATGCACAACATGCATTTTGGCATTGCGGCGGGCGGTGCTGAATGCACCGCCCGCCGCAATGTTGAAAATGCAGGATGCGCCCGCCAGTGTGGCGGGCGCATCCTAATTACCCCCACGGGACCGCCGCACTTATGGCGGGCGGTCCCTTTGTACGTCGGTATGGCGGGCGAACAAAGTCCGCCCGCCATCCTAATGATGCCCTTAGTTTTTTGTGTTAAGATTTTGTTTTTCACCCTGAGGGTTCAAAAATGGAGGGCCCAGTAGAACCCGACTCAGCACCTGCATTTTAGAACTTCCGGTGATGAGCAGGACCTGGCCCACTTAAAGCCCTGGGCATACCTTATCAATCTGCATCTACTAAATATTTTTGTAAATGCATCATTGTTCAAAAGGTCATGAAATACACATGCATGTGGCACAAACAATAAAATTAAAGGAGGTAAATGTTTACTTACAAGACATCCGGGGTCCCTGGAGGCAATGCTTAATTTGAGCAGGTGGTTTCTAGCGCTCAACACCAGCACTTTATTGTCAACACCGGCTCTTATGCCAGCCTGCCACATGGTGGTGTTGTTTGTCTTATTTTTAGCTGTTGTTTAATGATTAAATATACATTTATAGCTTGGGCAGCATGCATTGTCACACATGTATGAGTGTGAAGGCTAGGACTGTCATTGGCAGTGCTAGTGGGAGCAATGGATGGTGCATGCTGTAGTGGCCTCGTGACAAAGGCCCTGGCACTTCTTTTTTGTTTTACAAATTAAGCACTGCATGGAGGGATACACAATAAGGAGGTAGGCACACCTGTGGGCAGCATGGAGTTTGTGGAGGAGAACTTAAGGAGAGGAACTGCTGCCTATAAAGACATAAGTCTTCAAAAAAGACCTAGGGGCCGATTCCGATTCGGGCCGGAAAACAT